>CAAKHD010009708.1:0-19779 GCA_901007705.1 Fistularia tabacaria | reverse complement strand
TATTAATCTGTAATGAATAGGTGATGGAGGGGGGGTGTGTGTGGGGGGCGGGGGGCAGGGGGGGGGGGGGGGGGGGGGGGGGGGGGGGGGGGGGGGGGTCTGCATGGTTCATTCATATTATCTTACAAAGCGGCTCAGACGGTAAGTGTGGAGGAGCGTTGTGTTTACCTGCCCGCTACATCCCAGGCCGGCCTATCCCCGATGTGGACATAAACGGAAGCGATCGCAATAGTGTTGAACTTGACCATAGAGGTCGAAGTTATTCATGTCGGAGTGAGAACAAAAATATCAACCCGACGCAGAACGGAGGAACAGTTAGTATATTTACTAACATGCATGACCACTACTCATTTTCATCAAACCCATCACTCGAGTGGGAAGAGGGCATTATTTATTTAAATGTCACAAGGCGTATATCTGTTTGCTTAAATATTCCAATTTATTCCAGGACTGTAAGTGCCTTGCTGGAGTGAATTATGGATGGCAAATCAAGACGGTGAGTTATTAGTTATGACATCACAAGGTTCTGTCTCAGTCCCTGTTTCTCTCCTGGAAATTGCTGTTACAACGCACTTAAATTGAGCAAAGGAACCAGGTGATAGCGAGATACCGAAGGGATCCAAACTTGAGGAATGAGGATAACAACGCTGTGCACAATCTTGATTTGCAACAAGAAAAGCGACATCAGCTATAGCTTGTTATCTTCAACTGCAAAACAGATGTGAACGTGGAAAAAGATCCCCGGTTGGATTCCCACAGGGTGCCTTTCTGTGTGGAGTCTCCATGTTCTCCCCGTGTCTGCTTGAGGTTCCTCCCACAGTCCACACACATGCAGGAGGTTCAGTGGAGACCCCTACAATGTCCAGACAAGGGAATGAGGGAGAGAATGGTTGTATTGTCCTATATGATGTACGGATGAGAGGGTGAAGGGTTGTAAGTCCGTATTCGGCCCTGTGATTGACCTTCTTGCTGTGAGGTGGATTCAGTAACCAGGTTAAATAAAAGTTAGATGAAATAAAATAAAGAAAGATGCGTTTGCCGTTTTATAAGATGGACTGGCCCTATTGGTGGGTACATTTGCTAGCTTATGACTGCATCGATGAAAGGAACGCGTGTGTCCAAGGGCCTCAGGAGAGGTGGCAGTGTGCATTGCTATTGATTTGCTTCTGTAAAGTTTCCACAGTGTGACACCGAAGAGGCAGCGTCCATCCAGGACGGGTGTCAATTCCTGGATCTTTAATTGATGCTCGGGGACGTCCACTCCTCCGCAACCTTAATTTCCAGGGAACATCTGAGCTCTCAGGAATGGTACAGAAAGCAGAGGCCCGTCTGTGAATTGTTATTTCAAATATAGCAATGCTTTTAACATCGCCCGCTCCCCTATCTCTATAAGTGCAGTGCACTCTTAACAGTGATCCATTGTGGTGCCTCTGACAAGAAAATAATGCATTTCCAGCCGAGTTTATCAGAGAAATGAGTGTGGAGGGAGAGGGGAGAGGAGATCAATACGTTTCAGGCGGCCGCAAATGTTCTTGAAACTGAATTTCCACCTTCCTTTGAGTTGTTTTGACCTTGATCTCCGGATGATGCGCCTGCGCCGGTCTCCAGCCGCCACCACTCCGTGATTATCCCGCACAGCATAAAAGATAACCGGCGCGCCGAGCTCCACTTTTCCGGGGGGCCCCCCTCGTGGCAGCCCTCGCCATTATCTCGCCGATCCGAGGCGAGAACAAAAGATGTCACTGCGAGGCCGTTGCACACCTTCATCCCAAGCACGCCCCTCGTTACTATCCCCCCGTGCTCACTGTCGAACCGTTCTTGTGGATAATTAGATTTAAATAAAGAAAAGGCAAAGGGAAATGTTGTGTGCTTTTTGTGCCGCACTAACATGCTGTCATTATTAGCGCCGCTTGTTTTAATGAGTGAGGTCTTAGGAACCGGAGACGGAGTGGTACAGAAGAGCATCTACAGAGGCAGAGATTAGAAAAATTGAGTTGTAATTAGCTTAGTGAAAATTACTTGTTGTGCACAGCCCCGGCCTTCACGCCAGCACGTTGTGTTTTCTGTGTGGTTTACGATGACGGGCGCGGATGCGTGACTGGACTACGGCCAAAATAAACATCCGGCGTCATCCCCTGGATGATTGCTCAAAGGGAGGGCGCTCGCTGTTCGCCCCGAAACAAAATATCAAACCACGCCGGGGACATTTGCGTGTGCGCCTCAATCACAACGGCCCGCCGTCTCAGGTCTGCTTGATAGGCCCCTTGTTGTGAGCAGAGACAAACGGAGCATAAAACAACAGCGCAAAGATGCTTTAACAAGAACCCCCCGTCGTGCTGCTGCCTCACATATATCCCTCAGTTATTTACAGTTACATATATATGTAAATTAGATTTATATACGTAATGAATCTCATACAGTCACAACCGTCACTTGTACAATTCACACTTTTCCACTTTTACATGGCTTTTGACCTTTTTTTAAATGCGTGCCGACCCCAGGCTCTGCAGCAGCTGCACACACAGGTAGTGCTTTTTAGTGGCAGAGGCACGGTAAGGACGGGGAGCTTTCTCTGGAGGTGGATGAGGGCGCCCGTCGATGCGATTCTAAATATTTTAGCTAAAATCTCTGTTTCGGCCTCGCTTTGGGATAATCAGACGGCAGCATCATTACTAGCATTGGTTGACGTTATATTCTTTTTAGCACGTGCATCATTCCCGGGATTGAAATTGGCCAAGTTTGCCGGCAATATCGACAACATCCGTTCTCTTTAGTGAAGAAGCGATGGCAGCTGGGATCCAGAACGCGCTCCATTCTCATTATGACCCGAGCGATGGGCCACGTAGCGAGGTGCACTCCCGGTGCACCCCATTTATTCTGAATGAAGAGGTGGCTGCTGCAGTTCAATGACCTCTTATCTGATGGCACGCCGCTGTCACTGGAGCCATCACAGTGAAAGGATTAAGACTGGTTTATGTCGATATAAGTCCTGAAAGGACCGAAAGGCACACAAACACGACCA
Source organism: Fistularia tabacaria (assembly GCA_901007705.1). Lineage (NCBI taxonomy): Eukaryota > Metazoa > Chordata > Actinopteri > Syngnathiformes > Fistulariidae > Fistularia > Fistularia tabacaria. The sequence goes on along the minus strand of CAAKHD010009708.1, from coordinate 16,757 downwards.
TACGCCGAACGCAAAAACACACACACACAATTCGACGCGTCCTTCTGAGAGACATTGGGAAGCATATTAGGTCAGAGCTCTTGGGCGGGAGGATATTTTTCATCTTATGAGCAGAGGGGGGGGGAGAAACGAGGGGAGTCAATGGAATTCTCTCAAGAAGATATTAAACAAATCAGCCTCAGATGCTGGTCCACCCCAGGATGTCAATAGTGCAATGACATCACATTAAATGTGCACCGTAGAGCATTTACATCATATGCAAGGAGAGAATGGAGTCAGTGTCGGCTTTGCCGCACCAGCAGGGTAGTTAGGAGACGCTTGGAATGAATCGATCGCTATTTCAAGGATGCAAATAATATATATATATATATATATATATATATATATATATATATATATTCAGTGGCCCCTTTAGATACGAATCACCTTGAATATGAGTTTTTTAAGATACAAAGCGCGATTCGAGAAAATTTTATCCTTGTAATACGAAAACATTTTCATGATACGAATATGAGAGCAAGAAAATCAAAATTTGAAATTTGCTTCGCAGCTTCCAACATCCCTCAGCCACTTTGCACAATACACATTTCTCGTGTCGTGTTCCTATCTTTTTTGTGGCCTAATTTTTTATGATTGTGCTTATTTTGTGTATTTTTTAAAATTATCATCAAGGGTCCTAAGAAAGCCAGTGGTAAGGCAAATGTTGAAGCCAGACAGAAGATGCTATCTGTGGTAAAAGATAAAAAGCATGAAATAATAGCAAAGCACGAATGTGGTGTATGCGTGACTGATGTCGCTCTTGAATATAATCGCAATGCATCCATTATATGTACCAATGAATTAATTAGTTTTCTGTTATTTTAAATGGGGAAAATTCTTGAAACATACAAAAAAAACAACATCCCAACCCACTTCTGGAATAAATTCATTTTTTTTTATCTTAGGGGACCCCTGTGTATACATAAATATATACATAAAGGCTGGATTATTCAAAAAAAGTTCAACATGGCTTTGGACTCACAACTCATTCACTGTTGAATGTTTGGATTTGAAAACATACCCCAAAAAATGTACCAGGCCAGAAAGGAAGGCCCATCAAGGGGGATCGAAGAAAGGGCGGTCAAAGAAACAAAGGTAATATTTAAAACAAATAAGGGGTATCAAACAGAAAAGGAATGAAATATGTGAGCAAGGTCTCTGTGACGCCGGCTTTGGTCCAGGTGTGCGAGGAGAACATGAAGAACAGGTTGTTCCTCGAGATACAATTCAGGGGATTTACCATTTATTGAGCAGCTGATCAGGATTCACTTGAATTGATGATTTCCAAGCGCAGTTTCTTCCAAGGTGTTCGACTGATCGGCCCTAATTTAACCGCTTTTATGATTTTTTTTTTCCGCCGACCGACCGTCGGATGGCTGGATGTCGTCTCAGCGTTGTCGCTCCCCCCTCGCTTCCTTTGTTCCCAACACAAATCCTTCTTTTATTATCCAGACGGCTGCAGGGAGGTCTCGACCCCACTTCCCTATTGCAGTTTCCACAACATTTGATGCCCCGCCACACACACTCACACACACACACACACACACACACACACACATACCCTCTCTGATTATTGGTATACTCTTTGCTGTCGCTCTGGTGTGGAATTGCATTTTTTGGTTTTTGTTTTTGTTTTTTTCTTCGGTGAGACGAGTGTGTTACGCAGAGGAAACACTATCCGATGAACGTCGGAGAAAAATGACAACGGCGGTGCTGTGAAATCAAACTGCCAAAGTCAAATTCAAGAGTGGACGGCGGTCTCACCGTTATTATTATTATGATTACAGAGCTTCTTATTATCTCTTGTCATTTAATTTATTGATTTAGGGTTCTTGATTGATTTGCTGACACCATTTTCAAAGTCACCTCATTTGAAATGCTCTGGAGGAGAGGTGCAGCCCATCCCGCAGATTAATTGTTAATCGGATGAAGAGGGGTTTAATGAGGTGATGTTAAAATTAAATAATGGCCGGGTGGGGAGGGGCAGGGAGGGGCGGGGGTTAAAAGCACAACATAACATAACAAGGTCCCAGCGATCCTGCGGGGGTCTTCATGGGGTGACCTCATCTCGCGATAAATATCTCGTCGTAACCCTCTCACCTTCCAAAAACAAATTAATCCCATTTAACTAGTCGACCATCTCCCGACGGTCGAGGCAGCGGCGCTTTACTTTAATGCAACGCTGGCATCGCACCTGTCTTGCCGCCTCCATCGCGATGCTCATACCTGTCCAGATACTCGACAGGATGCCAACTCACTGTCGGCGCCTTACAAACCACATCTTCAGTGAGCTTCCTTGTTGAGAAGATCTTACATGGACCTGGCCCATCCCTGATGTGATTTCTTGATGCCACACCCCTGTGAAATGCACAGCGTTGAAATACTTGAATTCAATTTGCAGCTGAAAAAATGACTGCCGCTAACTGGCGCAATCACAGAGATTGTGCATTGACCTGTAACTTTAAGCCGTTGAATAAGAGTTAAAAGCTTTTATTTAACTGACCTTGGACATCTAAATGGCAATTATAGTAATTGCCTATTATTATAGTAATAATAATAGGCAAATTTCCGGTATTTATTATGTGGCCATGTCATCACTTCTCGAAGACAAACTGCTTCAAAGCCTGTTCAGATATGACAGCGGAATGAATGACTGGGTCACGATCCCCAAACCCCGGTCCCAGCCGGAGATCATCCGATGGATCCAACGCCGCGGCTCGAGGATTCAGCGCTGCTTCCTCAGCCTGGCAGAGATGTTGGCTCATGCTCTCACCAGTTTTCTCTCCGCAGTTTCACACACACACACACAGGAAGGTTTCACCTTCACAGATTCACCCACATGCACTTTTCTTTGGAGAATAGCGTTGCCTGCACTGCCACCCTATTCGTGCTGGATAGCATAGCCCTGTTCGTGCTAGGTTTGGGTGTGTGAGGTGGCAGCTAGATGTCGGTCTGTGTTAAGTGTGGTTGCAAATTAAAGGGCGGAGCTCTTTTTGTTTGCTGTCCGGGGTGTTCCTTCGTCACATGAGAAAAGTGGCATAAATCCCCGGAGAGCATTTCATCTCCGGGAGATTGAGTCTTCCCTGATCGTGGCCACCTGGAAACAACAAGATCTCTGTGATCGAGCCGCAGCAGTGTCAACTGTCATTGGTCTCGCATTTGATGTAACGTTCAGTCATGAAGTTTGAATTTTTTTCATGGAGTTTTTTCACCGGTAGCATGAAGTTTAAAATGCAACTTGAGCGTTGATGCACGGCAGGGTTTTTTTTAATCGCGCAGCATCTCCAGCAGGTTTCAGCAGATACGCCCCCCCCCCCCTCAGGCGTCAGAGAAGGACTTATACGTATGCGTTATTACCCACGCAAGAAGTGCGTGTTCTGGGAGCAGCGGTTACAGGAGTCAGCGAAGGAAGGGAGGTGAACAGACGGATCCAAGGCAGCCCTCGCCTCGTCCGACAAGTGTCCACGCTCTGATTTGACTACCACGAGAAAGCCAGGCCTGATTTATGTGACTCTGTCGCCGGCCTTTCATTCCTGTTGACTGGCGCCGGGGGTTCTTATCAACGGCAGAACTATTAGCCGCATCAAATCAATGCGTTCATTGCTCTCTCAAGCCTGAGTCGCCTTCCTCCTTTTTTTTTTCTCTCCCATTTTCTCCCCCCTTCTCACTCTTTCCACCAGACAGATCCCATATTAGAAAACCTGTATTATCAGGTCCTCCCAGGATGCTGGTGGAAAAGTTGATTTGCAACGCCCGATTGAATCTACTTCCTTCATTCCCTTTGCAGCCCGCAGTCTGCAGACAGAGCCTGATAGCTGATTCCACAGCGAGGTTTCAAGGAATAAAAATATCCATCGACCAAAAAAAAAAAAAGGGAGGGGGTTGAGGGGAGCACACAGGGAAAGGGAAACGAAGACAGGGACAGAGTGTCAGCCCACATGTCAGAGCTTTGGACAGCTTGAGGGAAGGGAAGAGAAGGGGGTCTCAATGTGCTCTTCGCCTTTTTCCATCCCTGTGCAAAGCCTTATGAGCCCTTATCTGCCCGCATTACATACACATTCATCAGCCCCCAAAAAACAACACCTGCCTCATGGCCTATTTCGGGCTGCAGTCGTGACGCCACGCATTCATCGGACGACTGCAACCCGTGCTAATTGAAGCCAGTTTGCAATAATGGTGACCAGAGTTGGGGGGACCAGAAGAATTGTCTCTGTGTTGACTGAGCTGCCCTTTCGCTGAATGTCCGTCAGCGATACAAAGAGACCCGTTAGTGCTTTATCTTTGGAAAAGGAGGAGGAGGCCTGCAGATGGGAAAGGAAAGGAGGTGACTGATTTGTGTGTTGTTGAGTCGTGGCGGGACGAGTGTGTGTATTTGTGTGTGTGTGTGTGTGTGGGGGGGTCTTAGTTTGTAAATGCAAGTACCTTATTCAACAAATACCAAAAAGATCATCCCAAGCATCTTTTATAACAACATCAAGAAGGTCCACCGGGATCCGGTGCCACCGCGCGCAACCTCAAATTGGGGACGGCAGCTGTCGGTTGAGTTGCGAGTGTTACCGGTGCACAGATTTGCTGCTTGGACAGCGCTCCCCGCTCTCACTCCTCAGCGTTATTCGAAAGCGCGGTGGCTGGCCGTAATGAATTCTCTCTGATCCGAGCCCTCGGAGTTATCGGCACGGGTGCAATTAAAGCTCCTGAAACGAACCGTCGCAACCGGCACGTTTGACGTTTTGTGACGTCCGAGCCAAACCATGTTTGACATTCAGGCCTTGGAAACTTTTAATGGAGTTCATTCTGCAATCAACCCGGACGGGGGAGGGGAAGGGGATGGGGACTGGGGGCGGGGGGGCACAATGAACTCTGACTTTGCGGGATTGATCCGCCCTGATGTGTTCACCAGCTGAGGTCAACGGAATCCCTTCTCTGGCCCGCGAGGAGGTCAATAATGTCAATACAGTAAATTAGGTAAGTCTGCTGTAAAACATCCAGGGATGGTCAATTTCCATTTTGGTCAACTTTATAGGCGTGACATATAATTACATCCACCCGTCAACGTCTCAGGTCGTCTCGCGTTTCCATTGGCCGCGGAGGCCGAATGCACACCCGCCGGGGTTTGAATCTGAAGGGGCCAATCTGTGAGTAAACAAGTCAGCTGTTGTCCCGTCCGGAGATAAATCCCTCCTCAGTGGACAGCAGCGGATTGGCGGCACTTAATCCTTCACAGCTTTCCAGCAAAAAGATGCAGCCAAAAGCGGAAATTGAGAACACAGCATTGTGTGTGTGTCTGTGTGTGTGTGTTTGTGTGTGTGAGATTTTCTTTTCATGCCACAGCTGGTCACGTTTTGCGAGCTTCCATCTTTGTAATAAACCAATATTCAATTGCATTATGTTATACTGAGTAATGTTTGGGTTTTTTTGTTTTTATGTATTTATTCAGATTAAATCCATATCACTAAATACGTAATTAGATATCCATGTTCAATATCATAACTGGTGGTCGGTCTCTATTTGATGTGTGGATGAGAGGGTGAATAGCTGATGGTTCTCCATCTCTATATGTGGCCCTCTGATCTTCCGGTCCAGGGTGAACCTAACTCTCGGCTCCCGCAGTAGATAATGAATATGTGAATGAATGAGACCCTGGCTGAATTCATGTTAAAGAATAATATGTGTATCATGGGAGCTGATAGAGTCGGCATTAACACAATATGAACTCTGGCTTGAAAATACATGAACACCTGATGACATTGATAATGATGGTGCTACACTTTCCATTGAGATCCTTATGTAGACCCAGACATGGACTAACAGAAGATAAGACATTTTGGTGGTTCCAGTGCAAGGAAGCCTTTCAGACGGAATTGCATCTGTACCTCCTGTCTGGTACCACATCCATCGAGGAGCGATTAATTTTGTGAAGGCTCATTGAGATGCATTTGGGATGGAGCCAGAGGTGGAGCGTGGAGGAGCTACGCTTTAAGCCGGTATAATCACCAGGACAGAAGCATCAAACTGCCGCAAAGTGGTGCAGACAGACACGCGTCACAACAGGCCTTGTGGGATGGAAGTCCTGAGACGGGCCTATTGCTGGATACCACAGGGGAAATAAACGGTCTAAAATAGGCACGAGGGCAGGAAATGGATTTTATTGGAGAACTAATCAAGGGGGCTGTTTTAGCAGGGCACAATTTAGATTTTGATTAGATTCCCCGTGACATCGGGATTATCAATGCGCCTCATACTGGGAGGTGTAATTTGATCTTTGATGTCCACACGGTTGCCTTGATGTATGTGCTGCTGCATCGGCAGCGACTGTTGGGAACACGGTAGCTATAGCGTGCGTGCACACGTGTGTGTGTGTGTGTGTGTGTGTGTGTGTGTGTGTGTGTGTGTGTGTTGAGAATGGGTGATGCCTGCTTGTGTACCAAACTATAGTCAGGTTTGGAAGCTGAGATGAATTCTGCAATTCCTCTTCCAGCTCTACTGCAATATAATCACTAATTCATTCATAATCTGCACCACTTATCTTGAGCTCAGATGTAGGGGGTGATGAAACCTACTGGAGCCTATTTTAGCTTTCATTGGGTGAGAGGCAGGGTTCATCCTGGACCATTCACTCTTTCATTCACGTCAGAAAAAGACATACAACCCAGTCATACACATGTCATGTATTTATATCTGTTTATATCTGCTGAACCTCCTGCATGTGTTTGGACTGTGGAGAGAACCCGGAGGAACCCCACACAGGCACTTGGAGAACAGAGATACTCCACACAGAAAGGCCCCCTGCTGCCCTTTTACAATTTAACAGTGCATTAATTCTACCTGTGCTTGTTTTCCAGCTTAGCCCCCGAAATATCCTCCAACTGCAGGATTAATACCAGACACTGGGTCTCCAGTCCCCCCTGTTTTGTTTTTGCTGTTTCTCTTTTCGCACTCTTTGAAACCAATACTGGGAAGCACGAGTCGCACAAACTCGCTGAATTCCGACCAACTCTCTGCGACCTGTTTATACTCTCATCTTGTCATAACAGCTCAGAGGCCAAAACAAAAAGAGAAGATAACGTCACACCGTGGAACTATTGAAATAATATTAAAGCAATGTATCATGACTCGTATTGTGCACACACCTACTCAAGCGAACCAGCTTGGGCCTTCTTCCCGACAAGGGTCTCCAGACGCAATGTTAGATTTGGCTCTGGACGCTTTTCCTTTGGCGGAGACGTTGACAGAGTTGTATGGGCGTTACCGTTCCCGTATGGATGGATGTGGCGCCCGGAGCCGAGCTCGGGTCAGCTGTTACAGGGCGATAATCAACAACAGCATAAGTAATGAATTGGTGGTTAGCAAACAGAGTAATGCACATCTGTGAACAGTGCGTGCTGAATTTATTTCCATTTAAATATTGGCTTCGACCCTTGGCATGCCAGCTCCCCTTGTATCATCAAGCATCATGAAATTTGTTTTTATTGAATCCGACATCTGGCGCACTGACTGGCAAACAGCGTAACCCAATTTGGCTTCTGGCAGCCAAACAACATCTGTTTCTGTCCAGAGAGATGCATTTGACTGGACCGTTACCGGACAGGTTTTTGTAAATAGTCAATGTTGGTCTAGGGCGATGTACAGGGCAGGATGCTGAGTGAGTGAGCGAGACGATGACATCTCAATGCACTGGATTGTTTTGGTCTCGTTATTTCTTCGTGTTAGATATTGCGGGACGTTTCACGTTGCTCTTGAAATTGAAAAAAATAAATAAACACAGTAGAACCTTGGCTTACAAATTTCGTTCTTTGACTCTGTTTGCGAACCGATACCATTTTTCCCAATTGAAAAGAATGTAAATCCCGTTGATTTGTTCTCCAGCCCCCAAACATACTGCACTCTTTTGAAACTCTTTTAAGGGTCGATTTGTGGCAAAAATTCAGAAAGGATTTAAAGATAACCCCGATTACTACTGTTTCTGGTGATCTTTCATTTCTTGCCAGCACTTGAACTCTGTGTTTCCTTCATTAAATAAGCAAAAGTATAGCCTTCTCGCTAACGCAAACACTATCACCGGCAAGCTGTCTTTCATTCATCCAAGCTAACAATAAATTTCTCTTTGTTAACATAGTTGTCCCTTCAGCCACATCAGCCGTCTTCAGCGCATCTTTGTTCTTCAGGATCGTATTGATGTTTGACTTAGCCGTGTTGTAGTGCTGTAATCTGTAACACCAACACCGCTCCCACCTTTAGCTTTTATTTCCTTCTTCAGATCAACTGAAATTCTTAACTTCTTCTTAACACCACTTTCAATGACACTTTTAAACTTTTTAGGAGCCATAATGAGCTAACTTAGTGAAAAAAGCGATATAACAGGAGATCGCAACGAGGAACAATGTAAACAATGTGGAAAGCCCGTGAGTTTGAATGATTGTGCGTTCGTGGACCAAGGCTTGTTCGCAAAATTCAAAATTTGACTGATAGCTCTGTTCATAGGCCGATTTGTTCGTTATTAGTGGCTTTCGTAAGCCAAGGTTCTACTGTATCCTGTGCGGCTGAAATGGAGAGAGCAGCCATTTTTCTTTTTGAACTTGCAGCATTTCTTGTCCCATTTAAGTTGCTGCCAACGAATCCCACCGCCAAAATATCATCAAGCACCGATCGTTTTCCTGCCTGATCCAAGGCTGGAATGCAGCGCGAGCCCTGTGCCATTTTTCCGCAACGCTTTATTTAGGCCACACGAATAAATTAAAAAATAACAAATAAACGAATGCATCAGTGCAATCTTGGCACATTTTTTGTCAGTGATTGAAGCTGTGGTGGTTGTACTCCGCCGGATATTTGAACTAATATGGGCTAGCAAGGTGACCTCAGCGGCTTTCTCTGATTTGGCAGTGGAAAACTTCACAAAAGTACCTTGTCTTTCAGTGTTGTTCTGCTGTCAGCTGCAAATAAGCCCTGATGTTCCTCGCTGATAAAAGGCAATCAAACAAAGAATATAATGGTCAAGTCAACCATTAGCTGCCAGTATAACCACCCCTTAATGTTAAGCTAATTTAGAATGCAATTAACACTTTGCAATGCAATTAACACCTCGATAACCGTCCCATTCAAGAACTTTCAGTAAGAGGGAGAGAAAGAGCCTCGATGCTTTTCTTTTTCTCCAATAGGGTTTCTGTTGTGGCCCCCCGGTATCCCCAAAGGAAGCCGCTCCTTCCCCTGCTTCTCGCCTGCCAATAAATGTTCTGGTGAGGACAGGAGGGAGTCAAACAATGCTTCTTGATACAAGTCCGCCGGGGCATTTAGCGTTAGCGGCATTTCTGCAGCATTTCAATGTTGACTAGGGTGACCATTTAAATTGGTAAATTAACAGGTGACTCGACCATTTTTGTCACAATTTTCATTTGTATTGTCAAGATTACATAGAAATACAACTTGTAACAAAGCTATGTAGCTACAAAGGCAACAAGGAAGGTGCATCTCGGTGCATAACTAGTGGTCAGAGCTAGCCGTGATAATCAAAAATCCACAAAGCAGCGACCGTATTTTTAATTTAATCATTTAAATATGTTTTAAATCTTTGTGAACCTCCCACACTCTTATTAGCCTTTCTCATGCTCTTATTAACAAAAACACAACACTGCAGAGTAATTCTGTGAGCAGTGATCACACGCCGATGTGAAACAAGATGCCGAATATTTATGCTATGAGAAGGAGATGCAGAGAACTATGCAACCATCGCTGAGCCAATCAGAGCCCAGGATGAAGAACACCGAGCTCTGGTTGGTCGCTATCCTAGAAGATGCTTATTTTGGCAAAATAATTGAAATAATAGAAATATAAAAATACATTTATACCGTCTATCCATGGTAGTATCCGCATGTCCATGGCATTATCCGAGATATAAAATCACCGGAAAAGGTGAGTATGGTGAGAAATGCTGATTGAAGGGATCCCCTTCACTGGACTGTGACGGTTGCGTACTGACCAAAGTGTGTATGTGCGAACCGTCCCAGAACCCATAAGGAATGCACTAAAGTGCTTGTTTTTTGGAAAAAAAGGACACCCAGAGCCGTGTCACATGATCCAGCGTGTGATGCATACCGTGCAAAATCGGACGCAGGAGTCGTCTGTGGGGAAGAAAATCACGAAATGTCCTAATTCCTCATTTTGCATTATTAAAGGTGGCAATCAAATGAAAAATTCAGCAGATAATATGCTGCTTTCATATTCATAGAAATGAACTTTATATTAGCGAACACATTTTTATGGGAAGTAGACTGCAGGCCACTGATTAAATTTCATAGTTTGATCATTATGCGAGAACATTATGAGGTATTATCAGAAGTGTTCGGTGTGCCCCCCTCCCCTCCCCCTCACACACACAGACACACACTTTAGCAATCATTTTGGGAGTGGTCTCTGAGGCCGCATCCCTTTGGCAGGCGGCGGCACCAGTTTAAAACACTTGTGATATCATTCAAAGATCCGCACTGACTTCTTGAACGCTGGTGTGTGTGTGTGTGTGAGTATGTGTGTGCAGACAGAAGAAGAATTAAGTGGTAAATATGTAATTCATTTCATGTCTCCAAAAAAAATCAGCGATACATATTCATGCGTTTACTGGCAGGGTTATCACCTGAGGCGATCATGATTCTGTAAATATGAATAAATCAGATGGGTCCCCGCAGTGGCGCGCCCTTCTTTTATATGCCGTAGTGTGTTGTTTTGTTGTCTTCTGTTTGTTTTGTGTTTACATAGGAGTATTAAAGAGTTAATTAAGTTTAAACTGAAAACAAACACAAGCTCCATTAAACTGCTACCCGAAGAGAGATTCACTTTCACTATGGAGTCGGCATATAGAGTCATGGCCGTGTAAACCCCCCCCTCCAATTTTCCTGTCTGAAACACACACACACAAACACACACTCTCTCACACTCACACTCACACACAAACCCTCTGATCGGAGAGATCAAGAGATGAGGAGAAGGGTCCCTGCTGCGACTCTTAACAAGATGGCATTCTCCGGGGTCACAGAGGTCGCCGGTGTTCTTGTCTACTTTTAAGGGATGTGAAACTCCACTCACGGTTCTCTTACAGTTATCTAATTGGATTAGGGCCTCAAAGAGAGGCCCCCTCTTTTTTTTTCCCCTATCCCTGGCTTTTGTCCATTCACCGCTGAGCTTAAAGGGCTCCAGACGCCGAGTAGGACGGGCGGTGGATTATGCGAGGTATCCCGACTAATTAAGAGGAGGCCAGGTGTCGCGCTGATTGCGGGAAAAATGAGTCCTTCGGTGCATGTGTGTCTGATTTTCCGCTCACAACCTTGCAATCGCTCATTTGCCTCGCTTCACCCGTCGCCATTCCTCCGCTTTCACTTCCCCTGCATAGGTCGCTTCTGTGACGTGCTAATCAGACCCAGCCGGAGGTCCCCAGAGGTGCGTCAGCTGCCGGCTAACAGCCAACGCGAGAAGGACTCCCCCAAGGAGCACCCAGAACACACACGGCCCAGGTATGCCCGAGACTTGTCCCGCTATCCGTGTTAAAGAACATGCACACGAGGTCCACAGACAGTTAGAGAATGAAAAGATTTGTACAAAGGAGACGGAAAAACAAATTCAACTAATAATAAACTCGCAATAACACATGGTAGCCGGTAAGGAGCTACAGCTGCTACTCTCCGTCGCTGATTTCATTCATTTATTCATTGATTATTTCGTGCATTATCTTTACCACTTATCCAACATTCGATCCCTGGACCACATATACACACACAACCATTTTAACATTACACTATACAACACCTTGAAATACAAATACATAATTGTCACAATGAACCTCACATCAAAACACACCACAACAGCCCGTTACGCGAAGGGTTAAAACCATCTCGGTCTTTTAGCTAGTGATTCACCGTCAGTCACGTTCCAGCTGCCTCATATACCGTAACACATGTAGCAGTCGCAGTTCCCCTAACAATTTATTAAAAAGCAATAATAACAACACCTTTTTCATATTATTTCGAGCATTAAATTATTGTAATATAGCCAACTATAATGGAAACATGCAGATACAGTCCATTATGCATTGTTAAATGTTGATCTATGGTTTAATATTTGCTCCCCAACAGCGGCGACAGTGTGTTATTACACTGACAGAAGGCAGTAATGTCGTCTGACATGCCATCTAAATAAGCCGCCAACAATAAATTCGCCTTTGCACGACGTGCAATAGAGCGCTGACAGAGAAATGGCACCGGCAGAGGACATGAATAACAGAGGGGATGAGAGGTAAAGGAGGGAGGATTTCGCCTCTTCGACAGAAAAATATTATTATTGTTATTTGTCATTCTTTCATTCATTCATCATCTTTACCAATTATCCTACACTCAGGGTCATGGGGCTGCTGGAGTCCCAGCTGTCATCAGGCAAGAGGCTAACCGCTTCACCGCCAATTATTATTATTGTTATTACTATTATTATTATTATTATTTGTAGTAGCAGTAGTAGTATTGTTGTTGTTCTTGTTATTTTTACTGCTACTACCACTACTGCTACAGCTGCTACACCAACAACAACCATGATAATGATAATTGAGGTTAAACCTGGAGTGAAGCTCAAGTAAGATTTAAAAAAGTTGCAGATGGTCTACGTGTTACTGTCGTTAAAACACCCTCCGGTCACCATGACTCGCCTTTATTTACTCAAAGTATCTAAGAGTTGTACAGGCTACTCATGTATTCAACCACTGTGCTGCAAACACCAATAGAAAATTCTAATGATGCACCTGATTTTTGTTGGCTATTTTACCTCACAAGGCATCTTGAGCAGGGGGAACCCACGGGAGGTAAACAGATTCTGGTCAGGCCCAAGATGCAAAGGTGTTCTATCATCACTGAGACGAGCGTGCATCGGCCCGACACCAGCTGTTAGAGACGCAGAAGAACGGCTTGGCGAGATCCCTGCCCGACCCGGACCCACGTGCCCGTTACCGCACCTGTTCTCTCACCACACCATTGTCCAATGAGAGTAGACGGTTCGCTTATGAGCTCTTCTGTGAAGCGAAGGCCAGAAAGTTTCACACCGAACGCGCTGTTGGATGTCAGAGGCTTTGCAGCTCCATCTCTCTGTTTCCATGAGCATTTCAGGATGGAAGCCAAAGAGGAAATGATCAACCTTGTGATCAGAATTTGGAAAATAAACGTTGCCGGGGCAGCACGGTGGCACTTCTGCCTCATAGCGAGAGGGTCCCTGCTTGGATTCCCACTGGGGGCCTTTCTGTGTGGAGTCTCCATCTTCTCCCCGTGTCTTCATGGGGGTTCCTCAGGGTTCTGCGGGCTCCAAACACATGCAGTAGGTTCACTGGAGACCTAAAGTGAATGAGAGAGTGAATGGTTGCATGACAATATGTGTCCCTGTGATCGTCCAACACAAATATTCAACCAATAAATGAATGTTTCACTGGTATACTGCTTTTCTGGGGAAAACACCACTATGATAAAGCGGTTTTGTTACCTGCAAGGATATGAAAAGGCATCTGGAAATGAAGATTGCTCAAGCCGTGAATAAATAATGTGCAGATTCAGACGGGATCCCAGAAGAAACCAGGTTGTATCCTTCCAAGCCTTTCCAGGGAGTCCATCATTTGTTAAGAGAGACTGGTGAGATAACTTTCTTTTTCTCTGACGCTGAGCTTTAACTCATCCCGGTGATGATTTTTTTTTTTTCGCTGGTGCCATAAATAATGTGCAGACTTGAAGTAATATGTGTTTAGCCAGGTAGTGTAAGCCCAAAAAAAAAAATCATGATCCGTATTGGTTTTCGAGACAACAAATTAATCCCCAGGATCATTTCGCACCCTTTTTTTTTCCCTGTGAGGGTTAAAATGCATTAACCTCACTTCAAATGAAATTAATTGTTTTTGATATTTGTTTTATTTGCAGCTGAGAAAAGCTGCACGGCTAGTGGAATGTTTGCTCCCCATGTCAGCACTCTCAGTTATTGGCAAACAATTGGATACTTGTTTTATAAATATTTCTTAACTATAATTGTCATATTTGTTGTTATTATTCCGGCAGGATTTCTTAGTTTGTGTAATTTCCTTTTGAGCAGCAATAACATTTATTATTTTTTGCAGTATAAGGAAGAAGTAATCAGCCTGTAATTTACTTAAATGTACAGAACTGGCATTTTTGTTGGCGCTGCACATTTGCAGAAGAGGAATGGCGTTGCAGGGCGGTGAAGGGGGGAGTATTAACGCAAGAGGGACGCAATGCATCTTCCCATCAGATCCAGGACATCCTTGTCGCCAGTATCTCCTGGATTCTGTTTAATAATGTTTATGTCTGGCCAAATTGAACGCACGGCATGGAGTGACTGATGCCATCCTCATAATTTAGTCATAACACTGTACACCTTACAGGGGCCGCCGTCTGTGGACATCGGCTCTGTGAAAAGCGATCCATCCACCCTTCACCTTTAAGAGCCCTGATGGAACGTCCCATTCAGATGCAACTACTCTATCAAGGCCAAACCATCTTTCAGATAAAACAATGAATCCTTGACGTGGACGAAAATGTGTATGTGTGTGTGTGTGTCTGGATGATCTTGCTGACCCGTGCGTTGAAGGAGAGAGGAGAGAACGAGCGCTTGAGGTGACGACTTCTCCGCTCACTTAGGGAACTTTGACTTATGGGGTGCGCTGCATTTAGCCAAGCTAATGCAAGTGAGGGCTGTGCCATTAACCTCAGGAGGAGAGGCAGGCCCCGGCACTGAGATGCATTCAGATTGGCAGAGGACAATATTTCACCATGACAGGCATTACCAATGAATAATTAAGGGTTTAATATAATGATCTTGGGAGAGAGAGAGAGAGAGAGAGAGTAGAAAGAAAGAGACAGAGACAGAGAGAGGAGAAAATGGTAATTCCACAATTCATTGCCCTTAAAACCTATCTGGCATTATTACCCAGCAGCGTTGCATGGAGGGTGTGGGGGGCTTTTGTTGAAACAAATAGGTTTTTGATGGCTCCGCGAGAGTAGTAACGGCTATTAGGTTTGAGAACTCTTTCATGATGGAAGTGGTATCCTGCAGAGCGGAGATCATGAAATTTTAAGTGGGGAATTTACAGCGGGGAGACCGCGGGACAGCAGGGCCGCCTGAGCAGAGCCCGAGGACACATGTGTTTCCATGAAGTATAATGCCGCTTTAATGTCTCCCACAAATAAATAGTTAACAAGTCGGAGATAGTTGCCCCGGCTGGAACTTTTTTTTTTTTCTTAAAAGAACCCAGATTATGAGATGACGTGTCCACGTAGGGTTGAGTTGGAGCACGTCTGGGGCCGAGCCAGTTAACCACCGAGGGCTGCAGCTCAAACACGTACCAGATAACCGGTAGAGCATCGTGAAACCAGAACATATCCCGGTGTTAAGGAAGGTTCATGTATTGCAAAGTGCACGTTAGTGAGAAAATTGGTAATTCATTCATTCATTATCCATACAGCTTATCCTACAGTTGGAGTCTGGGAGGTCACCCACTCATTCACGCGCTCGGACAATTGAGGTTCATATTTTCGGTGACAATCGTCTTCACACGGGGGGATCTCCCATGTTGACAAAGCGGTGGCGAAGCATTTATTAGTTCCATTCCAGAGCAAGCCTGAAACCCTCTGGTGCCGCTCATCTCCTCACCTCACCTCCACACCGGCGTCCTCCCGGAAGGAGAGGTCCACTCATAAACCTTCGATACCAGGATGCACCTCAAAGCTGATGAGCATATTACCGGCGAGCAAGCTTTGAGAGACCAATACACTTCTTCTTCTTTTCCTTTCTGCTTTTCCCTTTCAGGGGTCGCGACAGCGAATCAACCTCCTCCATCTAACCATGTTCTCTGTAACCTCCTCTCACACCAACTACCTTCATATCTTCTCTCACTATGTCCATAAATCTTCTCTTCGGTCTTCCTTTAGACCTCCTGCCTGGCATCTCCCATTCCAACATCCATCTACCATATAGTCCCTATCCCTCCTCTGTACATGACCGAACCATCTCAGTCTGGCTTCTCTGACCTTCTCTCCAAATCATCTAACATGAGCTGTCCCCCTGATGGGCTCATTTCTGATCCTATCCATCCTCGTCGCTCCTAAAGAGAACCTCAACATCTTCATTTCTGCTACCTCCAGCTCTGTCTCCTGTCTTTTGTTCAGTGCCACTGTCACCAAACCATACAGCATCGCAGGTCTCACCACTGTTTTGCAATGAGAGAGCTATACACTACACAGCAATAATATCAATAATGCCCACTGCAGCTGACCGACCGTCCACCTCAGCTGCCAGCAGTAACAAAGAAAAAAAATCATTCACCCCTGAATCCTGCAATCAAAAAAGAAAAAGAAAATGTATTTCTTCCAAACTTTAAAAGCGCAAAAGTAATTTGGCATTCGCGGTCAAAACCGAAAGGAATTCTACTCGGTGATATTAATATCCGCAGTATTGTTAACAAATCAGAGCAAACAGAACATCTGTTAAGTGACTCCAATGTTGATATACTTGGATAATCCGAAAGTTGGTTGACTCTTACGACACCTACTGCTAATATTAATGTCCAAGGATATAATGTATTCAGGAGAGACAGAGGGTCAGGCAGAGGCGGGGGGGTATTGGTTATATCAAAACACATTTTAAATGTGAACTAAAGCAATGGGCTAGAGAATTGGAAATTGAATGTATTGGTC
>CAAKHD010009707.1:12535-41279 GCA_901007705.1 Fistularia tabacaria | reverse complement strand
TTTGTGTGTGTGTGTGTTTTAAAGTTGCTCCCAACGTTCACATTCCAAACCAGTGGGAATAAAAAGGAAATAAAAAAACACACACACACACACACACACACACACACACACACACACACACACACACACACACACACACACACACACGCACACAAAGCCATACGCTGATGTACACACACATACACACGCTGATATACATAAACACATACTGATATACATAGAGACAAACACACACAGATGCTTCGTGACTGTTGATTATATCAAACCATATCCCTCACACACACACACACACACACACACACACACACACACACACACACACACACACACACACACACACACACACACACACACACACACACACACACACACACACGCACACACACACGCACACACACACCGAATGAGCCTGGTGCCCTCATGGTGGGTGAGTTATTGATAAAGTTCAATGGTTTCTGTGGACACCCTCATTGAGTTGTGACAACCCAGCCTGTTTCCTGCTTCAGCTGTCAAAGTACAGGCCTGCTGCTGATTGGACGGTATCAGGTCCTCCCCAGAACGTCTAGTCTGAAGATCCTGGTCCTCCAGGATCTAAAGTTCTGCTCACTGGCTCTGGAGCTCCGGGTCGGTCCATAAGCCGGTATCTGTGGAGCAACGTTCTCCTGCACCAGGTGCCAGCCTCAGCGTGTGAGATGTTCCCCTGGTTCAAAAGTTCTCCAAATTTTCCTGCTCTTGAGATTTTCACTCTCTCCAGGTTCTCATGTTCTCCCTGCTCTCCTTTTTGTCGGGTTCTCAACATCCTCGCCTTGTCCTGTTCTCCATGTTCTGGTGTTCTCCAGATCCTCCTGTTCTCCAGACCTGTCAGATGTTTTCCATTCCACCCTGCTAGATCATCTTCTTCTGACCCGGCTGCGTGCTGTTCTGAAGCTGCGGCTGCAGGACATGAGGGGGAGGGGTGGAGGGGGCGGGGCCAGGGTGGGTAGGGGTCCGGCTGCAGGCGGCCTCCCTATAAGGCCGGGGAGTCGTGTGCTCGCCGTGCAAGGGTGTGGACGCGGCTGCAGACCTGTAAGTCCATGCATGTGCTGAGTGCTCTGGAGCTTCTACGGAGGCCTCCTGCATGTTCCTGAGGGGGCCTCCTCGGCTCCTGACCTGGAGATGGGAGTGTGTGAGTGGACCGTGCCGGGAGCGGACGCCGATCTGTCTTGAGGGTCGAAGCCGGGGTTCAGGAGGGTGGCGGTCGGGGTCTTAGGGTGAAGAGCAAATGGTTTCCGTCACGGGACAGGAACTTGAGTCTGGTCTACAGTCCGGGTGAAGGACCAGCCGCCTGAGAGGACACTCTGTGTAGAGAAGTATCTGTGAGACCTCAGGTCCTCCTCTGAGGCCGAGACATCTTTGGGTCGAGCAGGTCTGTAATGGGGCCCCAGGGAGGGTTGCCGTGGAAACCAGTGGTTTAATTTGCGCTCCTGAACTCATCGAGGTCTGTCGGAGTTTCTTCACCTTCATCTTCAGCTGATCTTCAATTCAAGCAGGATCTTCAAGGGCTTGAATTGGTACGGAAAATCCAGGACTGTTCCTGGTCCACCTGGTCCAGGTCATGGTCCAGGACCCTGGTCCTGGCCTCCCTGGTCCAGGTCCTATCACACAGACATCCTGGATGGTTGTCTCCCCCCGTCCTTCACTGGGTTTTTGGCTGGTTTTGCGTTGCCGTGGTTACCAGCGGGGCAGCTTCGTGCGTGGACACACGGGATTCTGATCCATACGTGAGGACGGTATTTGACCCCTGATGACCATCACCTCAGGCTCTACACACTCCGCCCACCTGCACCAGGTGAGCTGCGGTCCCTGGTGCAGTACGGATTGGCCCCCTGGGGTCAGAGGTCCGAGGTCTCACATACCTCTGCTTAGCGGGCTGCTGTTCCTTAAGCCCAGCCCCCCGGCGTGGAGCACCTGGAATTGAAAGACACATATGTCTGAGCGTTACATCACCACCGGTATCTCCTGTAGATCTTAAGCCTCCTCCACCATCAGACGTCTCCTGTCTCCATGAGCATGAGCAGGAGGAGGAGGAGGAGGAGGAGGAGGAGGAGTTAGCTGCATGGGCTTTGACTAATCTGTGTTTGTGTGTGTGTGTGTGTGTGTGTGTGTGTGTGTGTGTGTGTGTGTGTGTGTGTGTGTGTGTGTTTGAGTCGATTTCTGCATGCCATGGGGATCGTGCAGTAGCTCATAGTGCTCCGACAGGTCCACTGTGTGTGGTGTTCTGCAGCATCAGCAGCCGGACAGGGGCCAGACGGTGGATTTATGATGCCAGGGAACGGAAATGACCTGCTTCTGTCATTGGGTGTGTGCCCCATCACGAGAGGCTCTAAACTATATTGGCACAGCGCTGACAGACATGTTTGTCATCCAGTCAGTTTTGAAGATACCAAGCAAGGGGTATTACTCCTTTGACAAGCACTTCCACTCAATCTGTGTATGTGTATATGTGTGTGCATGTGTCTGTGCGCGCCTGTGTGTGAGTATGTGCGCGCCTGTGTGTGTGTGCATGTGTGTGTGTGATTTTGCCTCTTTTCTTTTCTTTTCTTTTCTTTTCTTTTCTTTTCTTTTCTTTTCTTTTCTTTTCTTTTCTTTTCTTTTCTTTTCTTTTCCTTTCTTTTTTTGTTGAGTCTCTTTTTTTGTTCTTCCTCAAGGTTTTGGTACTCAGCTGTTTCAATATTGCCTCACCATTATCCAACATGGGCCAAAATGGTGAAAACTTTATACTCTCTATGGATTAATCCCCAGATTATCTTTCACACCCTGAAACATTCTTTTATCATTTATACTTTACATTAAACTCTAAAGTTCACATGTTTTTACGTATTTTGTGTATCAATTGTAGCAGGAGCTTGTTTTCAACTTTGCAGTCCACAGTGGGGAAGTGTTGCATAAACAGTGACACCTTCTGGCATACTAAGAAAGACATGTTTGATTTAAATTAAAATAAGTAGCACTAACACAACTACATTGTCCATTATTTGAGCAAATTGATAACAACTATCAACTGCTTTTCCTGTATGTTCACTGAGAAATAAACTGAACAGCCACAGATATAAATTAGTAAAAGTACGGACAAAGCAAATGAAAGGAGAATTCAACGTGATATGTCTCAGTAATGTGTTGAGCATCCAGCCTGCCATATGGACTATGTCCGTGTGAATGTGGTGTGTGGAAGTACTACAGGGAAGAACATCATCCCGAGGAAATTCCCTCAGTTGCTGTTTGATGATGGCAGTGGAAATGACAAAAAATACCCAGTAATATTCCTTCAACTTGGTTGATAAGCTGGGGCTATAATGTAAATGTAAATGCTCTCCACTTAAATAATGCTTTCAACACCCTCGCTGATTAAAACACCGTGTAGTTTTCAAAGCACTTTATATTGGATCTCATGTTCACCCAGCCACAGATGCACCAACCAGATTGCTGGGAAGAACTGGGGGTTCAGTGTCCTGACCAAGGACACTTCACAAAGGCCAAAAAAACAATTAACTTTTAATTGCTTCAAAATATTGACTTGCTGACTAAAATGTTCAGAACTGTTCAAGATTTAGATTATGAAACACTACACATACATAGGCACACACGTATATGTATATATACAAATATAATACAATAAATATTGTAAATAACTTTGTAGCCCATATGGTTTGTCATAGTGGATAAACTTTTTTCATCAAAGTTTTTTTCTAATGTTCATTGAACTTTACTTTTTTGCCAATACACACATTTTGTATATCTCAAAACCATGGGCAAAATGCGTGAGGCAATTTGTGACCTATACACATTAGGAGTTTGGAGAGTTGGCAAAAGTAAGTGTAAACGGCAAGAAAATAAGCAGACGTCAGCAATGTTTGGAATAAAGGAGATCAAAAGTGTTGATTAAAAATAATAATGAAAATAACCACAAACTGACAAGAAATAATCAAAAATCTAAATTATACCGTTGAACAATTATCAAGGAATTAGCCAGGAGGCAAAACAAACAAACAAAGACACCCTTTGAGAAGTAATCTAAAGACTGATTTTTATTACGTAATAAGACAAAAATCTTGAAATAATTAGGAACAAAATGGTTATTTTTTACTCATTAAACATTATATTAAGCATTGGCTTAAAATAGTTTCAAAATAATTTTCTTCAGCGTTCATATCATGATACTGTTTTTTTTGTTTGCTCATTTTCATTTTGGCCAAACCCAACTGTGTTAACACATGATGGTGTATCTTGTAGATGCGTCTAGATACACTATAAGTTATGAGTTGTCATATCATTGTCTTGTAATTGAAACAATTTCAACATGCACTTTTTTCATTTCTCATTCTTTTAGAAGCTCGACCTTGATGTACTGTATCCATGCTTGAAAAATACATATAGTGAGCAGTGTACCCCTGGAAAGGAAATATAGTGTTTGCATTAATGCTTGTATTCTAAAACTCTTCACAAGCCATTCATGGTGCCTATATCAGATCAATAATAAGCATTTAGGAAAAAGAAATGTGATTTTCATGTTTTACTATCTAAATGGAAGGTTAGGTGGAAGAATATAATGCAACATTTTTCTGACACTTATAAGGTGGTAAATGTGGTTTTGTTAATAAGGCAGGGCACATAATGATGTCTTCTCATGGATATACAAATATAAATACTCTGTCTAACATGGGCAACACTGAGCAGAAACTGCCAAGTGGGTAATAAAAGATCCAGCTGTAATTAAATCACAATCATATCCTAAATCAATCTTTTGTCAGAGTGAAATGGATGAAATATGCAATAGCAAAAGCCACCTCTGTCTGTGCCTGATTCACAGCAGTAAATCATTTCATCAGCTCATTTAGTAAATGCACATCATTTATTAAAAGACTAAAAAAGAAGAAGCTTGTAATCAAAGACTTTGGACCATATCTTTGGAAATTGGACCAGTCTTACAGCTGATGTTAAGCAGTCTTGGCATTAAAATATCTGGATGTGATTTATAGAGGAGACAAAATCTGTTTCCATCCACTTGAACTTCCAAAGATTTCCTCCATCACCGAGCAACCATCTACAGCTTTGCCTCACCCATCCACTATGATGAATATTTTATAAAGATGCAAAGATTTCCTTCTTCTAAGTAATCAAATGCAAACAGTGCTGCAGGGATTTAAAGAAGAGATATAAAGTCACATCTTAAAAAAATCCATTTTTCTTGAGCCTTGCATTCATTTACGAATCAATGTGCCTCTCAAGAGACCAGCAATTTGAATTCACACATGCACACATGTACACACAATTGGAGACCTCTTTGTCATTACTCTTATCCTCTAAGGTTTAAATGCTTTTAGACAGCGGGCATCAATTGCCTGCCGTTTCTTAGTAATCAAAATACTGTCATATAATGGTGCTTAATAGATCACTTAGGAAATATGCTAATTGGAGGAAAAATAAGGCTACAGCGGTCAACACAAGACTCAGTGGGTATTCATTTATTTAATTCACATGCAGAAATAACTGGATCAGATACAACACTTATACATGTTTTATCCAAGCTACTATTTCTGCTATTTTTCACTTTCAATTTATATCTCAGGATTTTTTCAGACAACTCAAAGGATACCAAAAGATATTACACATGCTTACTATTGTCATCATTAATATGATCATTGTTACTGTGAAAATATTTTTCCATTATATTGAGTCTGATGACTTTTGAATGCGTTATACATACCCTTCCTTAAAAACCTGTGGCTCAGGGTGCAATACATTGGGGTCCTCTTGTTATTTTCATTGTTATGTTTGAAAAGCTGTAATGCTGAACTGTTTTAATTAGTACTCTACTCTTTATGGAGATCATTGTTCACGCTTGCCTAATTATGTTGAGATGGTCCAGATCTCCATCAAAGGAAACCATTATCCAACATCGATGCTGAAGCAATGGGATTCCATCTTCACCCCCTAGACAAGGCTATTACTGCTTGGCTTTGGCTTGGACACGCTAAATAAACACATCAATTTCATAGGACTGGAAAGTTAGAAATTGAGGCGAGATTGTAGTTATCAGTTGTATGTAGTTGATGATACGAAAAGCCTACTGTAGATCACAAGTGGTTTTGCATGGGTTGGATTGACCAGAGATGTGTACGCTTCAGTTTCTTCAACATCAGTTTTTACCAGAGATAATTTCTTATGGAAAACCTGTAAAAGGAAAAAAAAGATGTAATTACTTACACATATTTGTTTGAATAGCATATCCAATTCTGTTTTTAAGAGACATGGGGGAGGGGCATGGGATTGGTGATGTACTTTTTTTTGTGTTTGTGTGCATGAATTCTTGCCTAAGAGCCAAGTGACTGTGATGGTTTCAGATTTGATTAGGCAGCCCAGGGGCCTCAGCAGTACAGCATTGCAATAGGCCGGCAGGGGCCTTGTACAGGCGTCTCATTGCTCACCATGCCTCACTGGTGATGTACACATCAAGTGTGACCGCCCGCTTGATTTAAACAGCAGTCGAGCTTCAATGTGGGAGTGCGCTCACTCAGTACAATATTGTGGCCCATCCATCCGGTAACCACTGGACATTGGTCTTTGCCAAATACATTGAGCTTGCCACCACATTTATATTTCGGGGAAGACAATTGATGGTCTATGAAGGCAGTCTGAATTTGTTTGGCTTATTACCTGTAGACCAGGCTAAGTTCATTTTAATCCACAAATTGACAAGACCCACAGTGACTGACCTGATAAAATAAAATTAAACCCAATCTGAATCGAAAAAACAAACACAAAAAACAAAATTGTCATGAAACTATGGCTTTGCAGCTGACATTTCATATAAAGCCATTAACAAAATTCCCTTATTATTTATTTTTTTCCTTCTTTATTTTTTCTTCAATATGGCAAAAATTTGACTTTTTAAATTGTATCCAACCAACAATTTAGAAGAACACTGCAGAACTCTTTTTGAAATATACCACTAGTGTACTTTAAAAGTAATTTACCTTTACTTCAAAAAGGTAATTTTTTCTACTGTTGTCTGATATGGATGTTCTAATGTAGATATGAGTGACCGATAGGATCTTCCCCCTGTATTTGTCATTCCATAATGTATACACTTGTTTTTTCACTTTCGACATGCGCAAATATTGGGTGTTTGTGGATGGGGGTGTGCAGCTCAACAGACTGCAGCTCAACAGGTTTATTCACTGTACTTCAGATAAAAAGTATGTAATGCTCAAGTGTTTGATTCATAGAAGTCACAGTTGAACATCAAGAAAAAAATGCAGTTGCCAGGTGCATGTGGTTTTCACAGATTTGGACTCTTCACAGGGCTTCCCTGATGAAGGGTGACATGTGAAGTATGACATCATGCCAATGGGCACCTTTTTTGAGCTCTGTACCAGTGAGGTCACTGGTCTCCTAATGACATCCTCGGGGTTCCTAGCCGGCCTCCTTCTCCGCAGCCTATAGGCTCTCTGCCTCCACCCAATGCTCTGCATACCCGACATGGACATCTCAACGCTTGGTTGGCCTCTGCGCTCATTGTTCTTAATCAAGAGACGGAGGCATAAAGATGCAGCAAGTCAGTTAATGCATGCCCACTGGGATCAGTTAAATGAAGCCAAGTGGAAAAAGTGTCCCTATCTTATGGTGCAAACACACACACAGGCACGCACAGATGCACTCTCTCTCACACACATATTTGCACAGACGTACACACACGCATGCTGACACACACGACAACAGATAGACAAATTTTGTGGAAACTTTGGTGGTATTTGTTCATGTGGAAATCAGATATTTCAGTCGCATGTCTTGGAAATACATACTTATAGTATCAGATACATTTGTACAGAACATAGCGCCTAAGGAACCTCTCATACATCCAAGGCAACCCCTCTTCACCACACTGCGTATTCTATTACAAGTAATGGACCACAGGCCAAGAGTGATATTTTTCTTGCTACTTTTGCATCCAAAGGCAGGATGAGAGGCATGTAAATCAGGCAGCCCATGTACTTCTTTAATATTTAACATAGGTTATTAGACAGGGCAAAGATTTGACCCCCAAGCGCTTCTGCACATCACATGAATAAATAATGTTGGCTGATTATGTTAATCAGTAGCACTAGGCAGTGACGACCAGGAATGCAGTATCACTGCTTCAGGAGAGGCTATAATCTCAGATGCATCGCAAAAATACAGCCTAAGCTCATCATTAGCTCTGGGACACAGCCACTTCATACTGTGTGCAGCATGGGGTGATTTACACTTCACATGCTCAGCTTGAATTTTCTTTTAATATGGATACTGGAGATAAACATGCTGCATTTCTGCAGCTGCTGGCTGTGCTCTTTCTTAACAGATAATCAAATATTTCCATTATGATAGGAAACTACACCTGACTGCTTTGGAGATTGATAGCTCAAAATGGCAGTGAACAAAACAAATATTTTAATAACAGACTTTGTTAAACAACAGCTGTAAATTGAATACAGTTCAACTGAAATTACAACAGCAATTGAGGGAAACTTCACAAGAGGGTCCGAACCTTAATATGAGCACATAATTCATTCTCCCATTCATACTTTAGCCATAGCTGTGATCCTTTCAACAGATTATTTTTGGTTCAAGGAAAATTTTTTATATGTATTGAGTGCTTTCAATAATGCATCAGATCAGAGGGGTTAATCAAGGTGCGCTCAAAATGAGCAGAAACATTTATTTCATAGACGACAAAGCAGATTTTAACAGCTTATTGCTTTGTCATCTAGCAATAGTCTGTCTTCTTTCGTGTTTGCTTTGAACCAAAGATAAAAACATACCCTTGGAAAACCATTTAGAGGCAGAAGTGGGTTGACCGTGGCTATATTCCATCCCCATCACCAGACTTCTTTGGCCCCCACCATAAAGAATTCCAACGAGACAATTTTGCGCAGTGTGGGGTGAGCTGACAGGGAGTGTTATTAAAGCGTAGGGTGCTGACCGCTTTCAAAGTTATTAAAGTGCTGTGAGATTGTGTCTGTGATAGCCCCGCCGGTCGGGATGTCCTTCACACACAGGTACATTACAGTGGGGATGCGGTCATCACAGGGAGAGGGGTGAGAAGAGGGGGTTAGCACAGATAGACACACAAGGACCCACTACGGAACGTTGTCATTGTCTTCATTCCTCCTTTTAACAATAACCATAGTTAACCCAGAGCTCAAGATTCCTTTTAAGCTATCATTTGCGTTAATTATTCAGAATTAAAGCCCCTGAAAATGATCAAATCCTTAAGTTTGACAATAAAGTTAACAACATAAGATTTATTCTAAAATTCAGCATGTCCACTAAGCAAAAAAGAATAACAGTTTTGCAAGATGACAAGATATTACTACGGATTTTAAGCTGATGATTTGGCCACCATTGTTTTTGTATCTCCCTCTTAAGTAAGTAAAGCCACTGCCAGGAATTCTATACCCAGACAACATAAAATTTGTGCTTACATTTGGCCACCACGTTGCTGCCACAGACACATTTACAGGGCTGGCATTTTATTCTGGGAATAAAGAGCTATGTGACCATATCCCTCTCTTACCTTTCTTTTCCTCAGCTGCACTTTCCTCAGTTTTTCAAACCATACCAATATGAGAGCAAGAAAATTAAATTATCTTAATAGTCTCGCCTCACAGCAAGACGTTTCCTGTTTACAGTGTTAAACTTGGGCCTCCTTATATGCATCCACCCCCCATGCCCATGAGTTCTGTCTAGGTTCTCACGCCTCATCTTGCAGACCAAAAATATGCAGTTGGTGATATGACACAAGTTAGAAGTCAAATTATGAAACAGAGGCACAGCTAAATTATCAATGTAATAAAGCCTCAAAATCAATGAACATATAAAAACTAATAATAAATCAGTAAACAATTTATTGCAAAATATATTTTTTCATTTTGAAGCATTCAACCAAAATCATATAAGACCCCTTTATGTACCATAGATATTAGTGGAAAGAATAAAGCTGATCCCGTTGCCCAATCAGGAAGCCAGTTGTGATGACAGGCAAATAGGAGAACAGCTAATGGACTGATTTGTTGGGTTTTTAGCAGTGAGGATAGAGGCCTGAAATATGAATCTGCTGTGTGTTCCTTCTCAATCTGTTTCAATGAGACATGACTGCATGGGGGACTTCAGTTCTCGATTCAACACCGGATCTCGAAATAACAGGACACCTCCATTTTGTCATGGTAGATTAGTCTGTGACCCGTAAACACTGTCCTTAATAAAGTCTCTTGTGTTTCATCTGAAGTATCCACGAGACCACCAGTGCAGACCTCAGGGGAAACACCAAGGGTGTATCGACATCCCCTTTACTTTCTTTACTTTCACAGTGGCAATGACACAAAGACAATGGCGAAGAAACAGTAAAAATGAATATTCCCTGCTTTGAAAGATGTAGAAGGTATCTCAATGCAATTCTCAATTTAACACACCTTTGAAACACACCTTTGCATTTATTAACAAGAGCAACTGAATTTCTCAGAAGCTGCGGGCACACCTCTCCAGGGCTTGTGAGTCATCAATTGATTTTAATGTATGATATTTCTTATTAGGTGATTAGCTTTTACTTCGTGAATCACAGGTCCTGGCAATGAAATTAGCCTCGGTTTTAAATAGTGCTGACCATCCAATGGGACTGTAATGGACAGCGCGGGGTTAGGCCAGGCCAGTGATAGCTCCTCCCTGTCTTGCTCCTTGACCTTGACTGGCAGTATGGCTCTCTGAAAATGTAAGTACCAATCTGACAGTATGCCTGAAGCAATTTAGAAGTCTATATACATTCATATAAGTCCTATTTATTGATCCTTCTGCTACTGTTCTCACAGTCTGGCAAGGTACTGCTTCTGTTATCACTACATGACCTGCCATTATATTGGTAACGTGATCTGTAGAAAGGGGATATGGAATTTTTGCATTAAAACCCCGTAAAACAGCAATATTTTATGTAAGGAATGTCTGACCTTGTAGAAACACTGAAAAAAAATTGCTTGGAACAATTTACGCAAAAGGGATGTCAGAACAATGGGGACCTCAAGTTTTCATGGAGAGTGAAAATAATAATTAAACCTGAAATGAACAAACTGAGGAGTTCATGTATCAACTGAAACTCAATAATTTCTTCATGTAACTATTGTCATTTCTGCCTGCGGACATGAATGGACAACAGAGTCATGCCCCCGATGGATATAGGGCTACTGGGGGGTTGCTTATTTAGTCTGGGATGATGTGTGCTTTCTCTGGCTCCAGAGGCTGCCCTCTTACTGTTTACCAGGAAGTCCTCTGGGGTGAGGTTGAGCTGAAAAGCCCAGTCAGAACCAGTCAAAAGGAGCATGGTGCAGTCTTGACCCTGACTCTCCACTCATTGTGTAGTGCAACGGTGTAATGAGGCCCTGTGTGGATATTGATATGACAGAACAAAAGGCCAAGGTGCAGTAAGGACAGCAATCCACACGTTTCACACCATTTGTTTTTCACACCGTATCCATCACATTAATGGGTCACCTTTCTGTGACAGCTCATGATTACCTGCTTACCCATGGAGAGAAAAAGTGAGAGAGAAGAGAGAGAGAGAAAGGAAGAGAGAGCAAGAGAGAGACAGAGAGACAGAGAGATAGAGAGACAGAGAGAGACACAGACAGACAGACAGACAGACAGACGCAGACAGACAGACAGACAGACAGGTAAGTCCAGAGCAAGAGATGCATGGAAAGATAAGAAGCAAGGGTCCTCCTGTGCTGAGGGTCAAGAGTGACTCCAGGCTGGAATGCTGCTCTGGGAGAGGGGGATGGGAACCTAGTGCCATTTTTTTATTCTTTCATGAAGATTGGCTCTGGCCGTGTCATCATCCCCACAGACTGAATTTATGACAGGTCAACTCTCCATGTAGTCACCTGATGGATAGAGAACATCCAAGTTTATTTGGGGCATAGTGGAAATGGTTGAGTAATCCCCCAAAGCACCACTTATATCCACCACAAGAAAACTGAAGAAAAAAAAATGTAGTTTTATGTTTTTTAATTGATTCACTTACAATTTTGCCAGCTTTATGCCACCTAAAGAGTTTTTTTTATTGTTACGTTCACAAGGAATTCGAGCAAATTGCATCTCCTGCGCTTGGCAAGTGAATAATCATTGGCAGTAGAATACTACAGAGCAAATGTTTTCGTCCCATTGATGAAATATCTTCAAATGAAGCTGTGTATTACCCTGCTTTTCTTCCATCTCCGTGTTGATTATTGTCCATGCATGGCTCATTTACTGCAATATTCATTAATTTCAAATGCTGAATCTCCACGCTTGGATATATTTTATTACTGAAACAATGAGTCTGCTGCTGGTGCTTTGGAAGGATTTATACAGAATGTTTTTTTCTAATGAAAGCTGGTTTGACACTCACTCTGGCCTCACTTGAACATTACAAAGTATTGCAGAGATCGGTCTTTGTGCTCAACTTTGCTTTAAGTGTCAGAGCATAACAAAAAGAATGTAGAGTAAAAAGAAGCACATCTTGTTCTCAACTGCTCACTCCTTTTTAGAGTGCTTTAGTTTACTTCAGTCTTGCAGTGCCCTTACGTAATGTTTAGCTCAAGAGCCTATACATTTGAAGTACAAGTGTCATCCATCAAACTTCTATTTGCTGTAAGAAAATGGCAAGATCCTGTCTGATGATAAAATAACCTATGTATCTTTGAAGATCTTGGCTCAGCATATCACATAAGACACCCAGGACAAGGAAAGAGAGTGTCATATTTTGTCTAATTGCCTGGAAGCACCATTGGACACTGCAGAGAATAATTATTTTGTAATCCATTGATGCACCTTGCTCTGGCCATGGTCTGAAGGGATCAAACCTCGGCATGCGAACGTGTTTTACGATTAATGGGGAAAGGATTGCAGTCTATATAGCAGTGAGACGGTTTGCCATATGTCATAGCAATCCAGCAGATATGAGATGATGGTGTCAATACATCTTGCGTCCGCCCAGTGGAGGCTTACTCTGCATTACACTAAAACATGAATTATATGAGTGGAACAACACTGTGTTGAGCCGGGACGTAAATCAGAAGGGAGAGAAATTACTGACAAGTTTTGCTATTAAAAGATAATTGTAATCAAGGTGCAAGACGAGCAATGAAGTGGTGATAGCAGATAGATAGACAGCTGCAAAAGATGGATTGTTTTAATTTGCACCAATTAAATTGAAGTTCACTGGATCATCTTCAATCTTCATGAATACTTGATTTTCTGGCCGCTATAAAGCTATTAAAGAGAGTGATTGGACTCTAAGACTTGCTAAACCAAATTTCATGCTGCACTTTCATTAACATTTGAAATAATACTATGTTTTAACTAGGGGATCCAAAAGTGGCCCAGTATGAGAAATGCATTTGCTTATGTGCAGATTATGTATTGTCTTGTGCATAACTCCATAAAAACATATCGGTCATCCTTTGAAAGGCTGACTATTACTTTTCAATGAAATGAATATATTTAGAAAGGTGTTTCATGAATAACCACCACAATGAAAACTAATATCACATGTATGAAGTTACCCCCAAAAGGTCAAATTAATATTGCAGAAGAGAAGTAGCATGCTTTTATGATTCCAACATTTGCTTGTCAGCAGTGTATAACTTACCATGTCTCGTGGCTTCATTCCATGTGTAGATTTAAACAACACAATTCCTACATATGACTTGCAAAAAAAAAAAAAAAATCACTTTTGGCTGTAAATGAAAGCAAATCTTGACTGAAGTAGTGGAGAAATTTCAAGGTAATGTTTTGGCAACAAAGCAATGACCATAAGAGTAACAATCTGAAATTCCCTTGTGTAAACTAAAACCCTAACCTGACAAAATACCTTAGGTTATTTTTTAGATGTCCCCTATTGCTTCCACTTCCAGAAATGAAGTATATACTGTGCATTATACACAACTGTTACTAATTACTTACTATACAGCAAGAATCTATGTACGCATGATATGATATAGTATGGTGTTATAATCATTAATTAATCAACCCTAAAAATCTAAAAATGTAGTAATATATAATATTTAACTTCATAAAGCAGTAACTATGATGAAGAAAATATATTAGTATTATTATCATCATCACTATTATCATCATCATCATCACATAATTTCAGCTCTTTTTTAATTTTATTCTATTCTATTCTTGTTTTTTGTAACCTTATTTGATTATACATGTATATATCATCTAAAAAGCTATATTTATTATTTCTCAGGGTGCGACCCCACCCTTTCATGGTTAACTGGAATGAAACACAAACAAAGTATACTCACAAATTTTCTAGTTGGATATGTATCAGTGTTATTAGAAACTGATCTCATCTTGATGGCAATGCTTTAATTTCTAAAGGTCAGTGATCTTCATGTTTGTTTAACTGTGATGTAGCTTCCGAGTATAATTTTCAAATAACCTTAGAGGGAGAAAAAAAGAGCCCTTGGAGCAGAAATCTCATGTATTTAAGGAAAAGTTATTTGGTATCGGCAGATGTAAATTGGTGTTGTAAATCACAATTTTATACACAGGAAAAAGGCATTGAGAGTGATTGTGAGAGTGGAGAGGCATTTCAATGGGGGCTGGGAGCAGTGTTCCACAGTGTTTGCCTCTGAGCGAGGATTGCTCCAAGGCAGGGGTGATTATTGCTTGACGGTAATTTGGCAACCTTGACCATGTAACCTTGCTAAAGCTGGATTAACATTTTACCCTGGTAAAGTTAGAGATGCCTTAAAACATGTCCCATTTTTCTGCTGATTATTACATGGCCACATCCTGCAAAGGCAATTCAAATCTGTGCCCTGAGTATGTGCATGACCACTCAAGTATAAGCTCCGATTAAACTTAAGTGTGTTGTGTGTCACCAATTTTTTTGAAACATATATCTGATTGCTCACCAAAAAATTACCTGCATGTGGCTTTAGATATGGTGTAAAAATAAATATAGCTCCAAAACCTTTTAAGCATAAAAATAAACCAAAGGGATTGTATTTGACTCTTAAAAATGAGAAAATAAATTAGATTCTCAGTGATGCCCGAAGAGATGAGTACTTTTCTGTTTCGTTTTTGTTTTTATTTGTTTGTTTGTTTTTTAATGAATATCAATATGGAGTTGTTTTTTCTTTTCTGTTTTTTTTTTCCCATTTAAGTACAAGTTGCCATTAAAAGGCAGTACCCAACTTATGTTGTGGCTACAACATTGTCCAATAAGATAAAAAAAAGGAAAACATGAGTGCAAAATAGAGTCATTCAAGATCAACTGAATGACAATTTGTACTTTAATTGATTGAGTATACTTTCCATCAATGAACAATATCGAATGGTGTTAATTAGGCTCCCATTTATGGAGGCGTGTAATGGTAAAGCAAAAGGTTAGCCCGGTACTATCCATTTCTGGTCACTGTTTACTTTATGTGGCATGACCTTCTTCTTCTTTTTCTTTCGGCTTATTCCTGCAGGGGTCGCCACAGCAAATCAACCTTCTCCATCTAACCCTATTCTCTCTATCCTCATCTCTCACACCAACTAACTTCATATCCTTTCTCACTACATCCATAAGTCTTCTCTTAGGTCTTCCTCCAGACCTCCTGCCTGGCCGCTCCAATTCCAGCATCCGTCTACCAAAATATTCACTATCCCTCCTCTGTACATGACCGAACCATCTCAGTCTCGCTTCTCTGACCTTCTCTTCAAAACATCTAGCATGTGCTGTCCCTCTGATGGACTCACTCCTGATCCTATCCATCCTTGTCACTCCAAAAGAGAACCTCAACATCTTCATCTCTGTGACCTCCAGCTCTGCGACCTGTCTTTTCATCATTGTCACTGTTTCTCGACCATACAGCATCGCTGGTCTCACCACTGTCTTGTACACCTTTCCTTTCATTCTAGTTAATAGGCTTTTATCGCATAGTAACCCTGACACTCTTCTCCAATGATTCCGAACCTGCTTATACCTGTTTCTTTTCCTCTTTTCCACACTCTCCGTTGCCCTGGACTGTGACCCTAAATACTTGAAAGCTTCCAACTTCTTGATCTCCACTCCCTGTAGCCTCACCATTCTATTCGGGTTCCTCTCATTCAAAAACCTAACCTAACCTAACCTTCATTCCTCTGCCTTTGCAGAGCATACCTCCATCTCTCAAGATTTTCCTCAACCTGTTCCCTGCTCTCACTACAGATCACAAAGTCGTCTGCAAATATCATGGTCCATGCAGATTCCTGTCTAACCTAATCTGTCAGCCTGTCCATCACCTCTGCAAACAAGAAGGGGCTCAGAGCTGATCCATGATGAAGTTCCACCTCCACCTTGAACTTCTCTGTAACACTTACAGCCCACCTCACCACTGTCTCACACCTAGCATACATGTCCTGCGCCAGTCCAACATACTACTCTGCCACTCCAGACTTCAACATACAAAACCAGAGTTCTCCCTTGGAACCCTGTCGTATGCTTTTTCTAGGTCTACAAAAGCACAATGCAGCTCCCTCTGACCTTCTCTGTACTTCTCTATTAGCATTCTCAAAGCAAATACTAAATCTGTAGAACTCTAGGCATGAAGCCATACTACTGCTCAAAAATGCTGACTTCTGCTCTCAGTCTAGTTTCCACCACTCTTTCCCATAACTTCATTGAATGGCTCATCAGCTTTATCCATTTATAGTTACCGCAATTCTGCACAGCCTGCATATTCTGGAAAATTAGCACCATCACACTTCTTCTCCATTCGTCAGGCATCTCCTCACTTTCTAGGATCCTGTTGAATAATCTAGCAAGAAACTCTACCGCTGCCTCTCCTCGACACTTCCATACTGCCACAGGTATATCATCTCGGCCAACTGTCTTTCCACTCTTCAACCTCTTCAATGCCCTCCTCACTTCAGTTTTACTAATGTCTGCTACTTTGTGGTCTACAATAGTCACCTCTTCTACCCTTCCCTCTCTTTAATTTTCCATTCATCAGCTCTTCCAATTACTCTTTCCATCTTCCCATCACTCTTCCAGCATCTGTTAATACATTTCCCTCTCTACCCTTAATCACCTGGACCTGCAGTACATTCTTTCCATCTCTATCTCTCTGTTTTGCCAACCTGTATATATCATTGTCTCCCTCCTTACTGTCCAATTGAGCATACAAGTCATCGTAAGCCCTTTTTTTGCCTTTGTTACTTGGATCTTTACCTTACACTGCATCTCCCTGTACTCCTGTCTGTTCTCTTCAGCCCCCTCAGTGTCCCACTTCTTTTTTGCTTATCATTATCTCTGTATATACTCCTGCACTTCCTCATTCCATCATCAAGTCTCCTTATCTATTTTCCTTCCAGCTGACACACCAAGTACTCTCCTCCCTGTCTCCCTGATCACATTACTGTTTCACTGTGGTTGTCTGGTCATCTGGAAGCTCTGCTCTGCCTTTGTCCTCTTGATCTTCCTTGTCACCAGAGTTATCCTACAAACCACCATCCTATGCTGTCTGGCTACACTCTCACCTACCACTACTTTGCAGTCACCGATCTCTTTCAGATTACCTTGTCTATACAAGATGCAGTCTACCTGCATGCTCCTACCTCCGCTCTTATAAGTCAGCCTACATTCCTTTCTTTTCTGGAAAAAAGTTTTCACGACAGCCATTTCTATCCTTTTTGCAAAGTCTACCACCATTTGTCCCTCTGCATTCCTATCCTGGATACCAAACCTACCATCACTTCTTCATCACCTCTATTGCCTGCACCAACATGTCCACTGAAGTCTGCACCAATTACAACTCTCTCATCTCTTTTGATATTCTGCATCACTTCATCTAACATTACTAACAAACTCCTCCCTCAATATAACTCCCATTCCGTTTTTCTTACTGTCAGTAACATGATAGTACAACTTAAAATCTGCTCCTAATCTTCTAACCTTGCTACCTTTCCACCTGATCTCCTGGACACACAGTATATCCACCATCCTTCTCTGCATCATGTCAACCAACTCTCTATCTTTTCCTGTCAGCGTCCCAAACTTAAAAGTCCCTACTCTCAGTCCCAGACTCTTGTCTTTCCTTTTCTCTCTCTGCTTGTGAACACACCTTCCTCCTCACCTTCTTCGACCCACAGTAGCCCAGTTTCCACTGGTACCCTGTTGGTTATCGGCACCAATGGCGGTCATTGTTAACCCAGGCCTCGACCGATCTGGTATGAAATTCTTGGGTTTGATTCGAATATTTGGTTTGGGCACAAGTTTTACGCCGGATGCCCTTCCTGATGCTACCATCTGATTTTTTTCTGGGCTTGGGACCGGCTCAGGGAGACACTGCCCTATGCCCTCCCGAGGCTTGCTCTGGGAGACACTTGCCTGTGCCGCCCTGGGGCTGCAGTATATGGAATGGTGTATATTAGCCACAATTTGTCATATTTCAATATATGATCATTTTCTATTATAATTCAAGATAAAGTGAAGGTGGAAATGACATAATGTCAGAAGACTTGCCAGTCAGTCACTGGGGACCCTTATCCTCTCTAGAATACACTGATGACTGTTCAGCTTTGATCATTTTTGTATGATAGGGCATGCGATGAGTTTCCCAATACCTTTTATTAATGGTAATCTATTTTAAGTTCAAGGCCTGCTCCTCACTTTGAATCAAGGTTATGTCCTCTTTTTATTTCTAAGTAGAGCCACAGTGTTTTAGTGACATTGGTGGATCTGAGGTAGCCCAAACATTATCCCCCTCTTAAAAGCTGTGGCTCATTACTGGTCCTCTTTAGCTTTACTGGAGCTAAGTTGTTAATTAGCTAGACCTTGAATTAGATTATTTGCATGTCTGAACAAGGGCTAAGGTAATAATGCTCCCTTAGGATGAACTGTAATAACCTCTTTGGTGGCTGCAAGGTCCCTTTGGAGGAGGCTCCATGGACACTAGCCCCTAGAAAGTGGGAAAGAGCACAGACATTTCATCCAATTAGCTGTGGATTATACTGCTCCTCTCCCTTTGAATCCTATTTGCTGTGATAAGGTGTTTTCCTACAGGGGCCGAGCCGAGCTGAGCTTTACTATCAGGAAAAATGATAAATTCACAACCCAATATTAAAATGCAGGGCCTTCCATTTCACACTGTCTGACATGGAAGGAAGAAGCAGCTCAGAAATCAATACAGGCAATAACAACCACACAGGAGAAGGAGAGGTTTGCCAAGTAAACACCCCTAAATACCCTTAAGAATCTCAGAAGCAAGCTGCATTTCATTCCACACATCACACTTATAGTGCTCTCTGTGGTTTGGTATGTCCTTGAATTATTCAGAACCTGTTAAGCTGTGGGAATGGGTTTAAGAGTAATGTGGCACAATATCATGGTGGCTATTGTTATTGCCTTGTTCTGTGAAATATTCACAAATATTTATCTCCTTCTTCTGATCTTCCCAAGAGCATGTATTGTAATATCACCCTCCCAGGTTCTTTGTGCCTCTGCATAACCAGCATGGTCACTTGTTTGATGGAGTCAAAGGGACAATTTCACAAGATTTCCTGTCTCCTCTAGGCTGTAACCAGGACAGGTATAGAGAAACTAGCATCCAGATTTATGTTTTCCAAGCCCCGGACGCCTCACAAATGATGTTTAAACACCCAACACCTAGGGTTTAATTAAGTTCCTCTAATCGTGTTCCAATCAGAAGCTTGGACTGATGGGATGGAATTCCTGATGTGCATTTCTGTCAGTCTTAATTGGATAATTGATTGCCAATTTGAACCTGGCCACACACTGCATGCACAATAAAGCGCCTGGCCATGTTCCTGAGGATTCATTTTTCCATCCGAATAAAGATGCTGTTTCGATAGGCAGAACTCCAACTATTGGTCTTTCTGAAAAATAAGCCTTGGCTGCTGCTATAGATTGGAAGTCCACTTGTGATGCCGTCAGAATTTTTATTGTCTAATCATATTTTTTTATACATTTATATAGTCTTCAGTCTCCTTGCATTCCACTGCATACAAAGTGCCTATTATACAATGAAAGTTATTATATTAAACAGTGGCACCTTAATTCTTCAGTTGGGACATACAGCTAAAGGTGAATTGCATGGTTTGTTGAGGCAGTACAATATTATCTTCTGAAGATGTATGAGTACAGTGCTCTTGAGCACAGCAAGAAGAACGGGAGGCATTCTTGGCAAATATTTTACTGCAGCCCGAAATATGTTTCAATCTTGTTTTCAAAGATTTGCCAGTAAATCGGTGGGTAGTTCTCCTTTCATGCACATAAATTAGCACAAAAGTGTAACAAGAGACAATAATTTTAATCAAATTATACAACACCCCTGATTGAACTGTAGAATGAAGTCCATAAACAAATAATAAAAAAAACAGGAGATATTTATTGCAGTGTGGTTGCATTGCATTGCATCACACAAGTGTTGATGATTGTGTTTTTTTCATCGCTTTTTCTTTCCGTTGTCTTTTGTAAATGCAGAAATAGCTTGGAAATAATGAGGAGGTGATTCTAAAAGGGTGAATAAGGGTGATGAAGAAGCACAAGGCGATTAATATTTATTAGGTAGCTGGAAGCTGGCATTTGAAGCAGTTCATGGAAACAGATGAAACAATATCAGTTGTCAAAATGTATCCAGGCAGCCTATCAAAACATAGACAATTCATAGATCAGATGTGTTGGATTATCATAAATACTGTATCCAAAACATAAATCTTCTGTACGTCTCAAGAATATAAAGTCTACTGAATATTTAAAGACTAAAAATAATATATATAAATTTGCTGCTTTATTGATCTTGAGAGAGGGAGTAAGCTGTTCATTTTGCATCTTCCTTTTCTTATTTGTGGTTAAAGCTGGTAATGGTTGCTTAAAAACTTCAGCTGTACTGAATATCAAACCGATAGAAGAACAAACAACGTGAACACTTTCTGGTGTCACGTGACACGATGATAACAAGCTATTATAATGCTAAGCAGATTTCTATTTATCTGAACGCACTTAAACATGTTTACCTTGTCAGAGAAAATCGGAGCAACAGGACTCTGATGAGAAACAGATCTGAGGAATCACCAAGTTGATCTCTGATCTTACTCATCAATGACCAACCTGCTCTCTTCTTAGACATTTGGCACATTTGGTTCCATTTAACCTTCCCAGCTAAACTGTGTGTTCATGGTGTCCTTCATGATCCACATGTCATCCCACAAACCACAATTTAATCATCTGAGAGAATAATATTTTCACTTGCTTTTTACTGGGATGTGAAATTTTGCTGAATGCGATAAAATGTTTTGACATGCTAAGTTGAACGTCTCTGGAGATCTCATTTTGTGTGGACAGCAATGACTAAGTCATGGACAGCGAGACCATGAGATCCACTATGGGTGGGCTTGTGTAAACTTGTTTTATTCCCTATCACCTGTTTTGCATTTGGTTGCTTTTTTTTCCACAAGAAATTCTTTACCCCTTGTCCAAAGAAGCAAATGGTAGAGGAAGAATTCGAGATTATGAATAGCTTTTGTAAACCCCAAAAACCTAGCGACAAATTTTAGCACTCAAGTGCAACTCTTTGTGGGATTAGATGTTTTGGCCGCTATTTGTACAGAGTGAAGTTTCTTTGGAGTCTCCTGGAGACAAGTGACCATTGCAAGGCAAACTGAAGGCCTTATCAGTCACCCCACAATGGTGCCACCCCATGAATT
The DNA here is from genome assembly GCA_901007705.1 of Fistularia tabacaria. Taxonomy (NCBI): domain Eukaryota; kingdom Metazoa; phylum Chordata; class Actinopteri; order Syngnathiformes; family Fistulariidae; genus Fistularia; species Fistularia tabacaria. The sequence goes on along the minus strand of CAAKHD010009707.1, from coordinate 19,526 downwards.
ATATTAGGGCCTGATGTGGCTAGCCAAGCTACTGCATTGTGGACAATCTGGGTGACAATAAACATGTCACCACATGGTTCCCTCCATCATTCAAGTCTAGATAGCAGATCTGGACCTTAACTATAGCTCACAATCTCCTGGATCTAAGTCTGACCTGTTAGAGAGATGGAGGTGAGGCTCAAGGATATCTCTCAGAGAGTCTGCTCTCATACTGGGAGGTTATTATTGCCACACTGGGAGGAGGCAGTCCGCCTGTTAAGCATTGCTTTCTCTTCCGTTCTATATTTCTATGTGTTACAAAGAAACAGAAGAAAATACAAAAAAAAACAAAAAAACATTTACGTTCCCCCGTCTCTACATAACCTCTATAATGTAAACTACAATAAAATAATTCAGCATATTCGTAGTGACCTGGGAAGATGGTCCTGGCTCCCACTCTCCCTACTGGGTCGAGTAGAAAGTATCCACATGAATGTCCTGCCCAGATTGCTTTATTTATTTCAGATTTCACCTGTGGAAATTCCTAAACCAACTGTCGATCACCTCAATAAATTATTATCAAAATGTATCTGGCAAAATAAGCACCCACGAATTAGACTTAAAACTTTGCAATCACTCATGTCAGATAGAGGTCTTAAACTCCCCAAAACTGAAATATTATTTCTGGGCCGCACAAATGAAGCCAATGATTGCATAGATCAAGAATGATACATCCAAACGATGGGTTAACATTGAGAAAAGTAGGTGCAAAGAGACCCTGGATATCCTACCCTTTCTTGACATCCCTGTAAAAGAAATGGCAGCCTGGACAAAAACTACACAAAAATTTGGAATAATATACTGTCAGCCTTACAGCTACAAAAACTACTATCATCACTAACAAGTATTGGACTTATGAAGACCTTTACCCCTAACAACTTAGATACTGGCTTTAGAAAATGGTCAAAATATAGTCTAACCTATTTGCATCAACTGATCAAGGACGGCAATCTTAAAACAGCTGACAACAGAATTTGATCTCCTGAAAACAGACTCCTTTACATACCTACATTTAAGATCTTTCCTGACAACGCACAAGGAGTCTCGAAAAAATTAGAAGACCTACCCCAAAAGTTTGTAATGGCACAAAATAAGTAATACATAAAAGAAAATAATCAGTAAGCTGTGCAATATACTTTTATCCAGGAATATACATAACTCCCAACAGATAAGGCAGTGATGGGAGGCAGAAATGAACATTTTCATAGTAATGGACACCTGTGAGTAGATATGCATTGTGGCACACCGGACCGCACACTCAAACTCCTGGAGGGAATTCAAGTGGAAAATACTGACTAGGTTTTTCAGAACACCAGAAATAACAGCTAACACATTGTAGTTCTTGCTGGAGGAATTGTGTTAAAGATATTGCCAACCACACACATATATTTTGACTTCGTCCTAAACTAAGTCTATTTTGGATGGAGGATTTTGAAGTCCTCAAAGTGGTTTTCAAACGGGACATCCCACAAAGCCCTACAACTGCATTATTAGGAGCAACCCCGATGGGTATAGACAGAAAGGATGAAAAATATCTCCTAAACATATTGCTCAAAGCTGCATTAAAAGGCATAGCTATCAGGTAGTTAAAACTGGATCCCCCTACTTATAATACATGGATCCAAAAAGTATGGTACATATACCAGATGGAGCAAATTACGTATTCATTAAGACTTCAGAAGCCTATTTTTACTAAGCGATGGGCACCTGTCATGTCTTTACAAAAATCATGAGGTTGTAGAGTTTTGGACTTGCACCCGACATATGCATCATATCCTTTTAGATTACCTATGTGGAGTGGATTTTTATAATTTTCGTGCCCCCCCCCCTTTTTTTTTCTTTCTCCACCCCGATATTTCTGTTACTATTTCCTACTTATTTATCTATTACCATGTCATCTCATCATATGCTGTACATGTACCTGTCATATTGATGGTAAGAAAAACTAAATGAAAATTGAGTTAAAAAAACAAAAACAGAAAACCAAATAATAACCAAGAACCACTGAGGGCTACAGCAGCCAATTTTTATCATAAATTATTAGTTGTTGTTTTTTTTCTGTCTCTTACCAACAGAATCCTTGCTTATAAAGTACAATAAAACGAGTTACTTTGAAAGCACCTAAAAGCTCAGAAAAAATTTAGGCCACTCGGAGGTTGGGAAACAAGCTTTGAACACAACTCAAACTCTGCTTTTAACTCTGTTTTGGTCTTAGCCAACCCCTAGGGCATTTTAGCTGCTAAATGCCACACTAAATTCACCAGCTATTTAGCTGTCTGGAAGTAAACAGCCACTTTTGGAGCTTTATTGATGAAAACTGCTGCCTGCTGTGGCTGAAAACGAAGCCATGAGAGCTCAAGAACCTTAACAATAGTCTATGTAGCTTTGGAGTCGTGAACAGGATTCAGTCATGATTCTCTGCAGGTTCCAGCACTTTTGATGTGAAAGGAAATATGGACTGATGCTTATACAAAGATATTGGTTTAAGGAAAACATTGTTTGAAAATCATATCCTGCTTGATATAATATGAAATGTAATGTTCAGATTTACAGGTATAAACAAATTTGCAGGTATAAACAAAGCCTATAATCATGGTAATCATATCACATCACATCAACAGTAGTGAGAACCATACAAAAATACCATTCTATGAAAAAATGATTCTGTGGTATTAGAAAATGAAAAAAACAAAACAAAGTTCAACAAAACTGGAGTGTTTGGTTAATTTGACAGAGCATGCTTATGGCTTGACGATAAAAGATAAAGTGAGGATTAAATGATGCATGATGAGGGCCAAAAAAGGTTGGGGGTTGGGAGGGTATGAGGAAGTGAAAAGTGAGGCATAAACAATGGCATTTAATACAATTTCATAAAACCACTTATAGCACATGACAGGGGTTCACATGTAATCACTGTAAGTGGAGAGTAGGATGGGGGCTGCGTCGCTGTCGTCATGATGCCAGAACACTTCTCTCTGACACGTCCCCTGCTTCTTCTCATTAATCCCCAAAGCTATATTCATTAATGGTCACTCCCTCAATTCAGCATGCTTACACACCCGAGTAAAGGTGCACTGGCCATCATAGCAATAACCTGCTGTTTAAATGTAATGGGTTAATTAGTTGTAAATTTCAAATCGCACTACTTTCTGTTTAATTAACGAGTAAACGCAGTTGCTTTCCTCTATTTAGAATATGAATTGGGGAGTTCATTTTGGATTAGATCCTGATCATTTCCGATAATTAACATGTCGGAAAAGCAATTGGAAATAAACCCCACATCCGTTTTTTTTCATCAGACTACGTGTGAAAATTCAGTGAACATTTGACACACAAGGACAGTTGTGTGAGGATGACTGTCGGGGGCGTGGGGGAGATGCAAAGGGAGATGATAAATACAGGAGATTTACAGGTCCTGTGACTGTCAGATGCATTGTGGAAATAGTGCTGTGTGTGCTGTTATCTAGATGGGCCAGTTAGTGGCTTTTGGAAGATCCCCTGTTCTGAATAGGGCTGTAGTTTCGGAGGGCAGCCTTTATGGCTCACCAGTGCACTGACCACAGCCCATTAACTCAAAGAGCCTCCACAGGAGCACTGGAGCAGGGAAAGGGGCCATGACCTGCCCGAGACCATCTTATTACTTTAACACATTATGTCTCCCACTGCGATCTTTTTATTTAAGTGACTTCAGCTGAGCGCATCATCTCAGGCCAAGACAGGGACAGACAGGGGCTTCCAGACAAGTGGCGAGAGGAAGGGTCAAATGATTTATTGGAAACGTCTGCTATGGGCACAAGGAAAAGGGGTGCAAGGCTGGACAGTGAGTAAAAGTGTGCTGGAGAAACAGTTAGTGATGAACCTGACTGCAATGGGAGCCCTTTATGGTGAGAAGACGCTGAACTGACCCCAGAAAAGCTCCTGGGAGGATTCTCAAGTTCTTACTGATGAGCTTTTGCAGCTCTCTGAATGATCACATAACCCAGACAGTGAGGAGTGATGCATAGAGGGGGATTCAGGATGCTGGGTTGTGATTTATTTTACCACCATGTCACTCTTTATGAGCCACACCAGCAGATACGGCCTCAAACGTTACTGTTCTCTGGAGGAGGATCAACACACTTTTCCAAAGTGTAACAGCAGCACACACAGACTTACTCACCTTATTTCTGCCTCTCCTGTCTTTGTGCGCTTACATCAGCCAAGAATTATATACTATGTTTCACTTATGTAAAGAAAAATGTTCTTCTCAGAGCTGTGTTCTCATAAATGAATCCTGAAATTTTGGATTAACATGAGTCATTTGTCGTATTCCCTTTATTAAGCATGCAATCTCCCTCAAGTCTCTTGTTTCCCTCAATCAAAAAAAAGTGATAACAGTCTTTATAAACAGTGTGAGATCCTCAAGATGTTGTCTTCATTGATAATGTAGCCAATAGATTTATTTGGTGATGTTGATATATTTAAATTACATGCATATGTGCCACCTTTATTCACACTGAATTCATTTTTATGCCATAATTCCAGTGAGCTTAAATTTACCTAAACAATAATTCCTTCCATAACCAAGGAGTGTTTATTGGAAATGAGTTTCCAGCAGGTAAAAAGAGTTATTTTGTGGATGCATATTTCTGAAACCATGAACTCAAATAAAAGTTCATAGTATTTCAGTATGAACACTGTTTGAAGATAATACAACTTCATGCCTTTGTACCCTATAGTCTAGTCCGTGTTTTTTTTGAGAACTCAAAATGTATTAGGGGTACCAATGTTGAACATCAGTTGAGAATTACAACACAGTCACCTGCATTTCAAGCAACAGCCTTTGGTTTCACGCAAACTGACAAGACAGCGCAGCTTTGTCTACCACACGCTCAACTATAATGAACATCTCTTCAGCCTCAAACTCCCCCAGAGGCTGAGGTCGTCGAAAATTACCTGGGTACGATTGAGGTTATGCCAACTCCCATTGGTGGATGGTTAGGCACAAATCGCTAAGACTGAGGTTAGGAAAAAAAACAAGAAAAAAAGGCAATGCTCATTCATTTTTATGAAATACAGATTGATACAACAAGCAAATGTTGCAAATGAACACCATCTTTGCACATCCTTAAAAAGCAGAGCTAAATGCCTCTTTAAATTATATCCCATTGCTCTTATGCTTTCGTTCAAATACTGTAAGTAGTATAAATGTAGCAGTATTGCTTACAGGAAGTTTGCAGCTTGTCAAAGTCACGTGTGTTATGAGTCTTCGATTACGGCCGACATCAATGGTTTTCTCATTATCTCCCCCATCTTTTTTAAAAGTTAAACATGAGAGATCCAATCATAGGTATAATACCAGGGCAATTGGACTTGTTTGGAGAACTTGGAGAACTTGTTTGTTTTACAGTAGCACATAGGCAGCAGTGCATCTAACCAAGATATATTGACAACCTATCTCTGGTAAACCACAGCATATTAAACAGGTTATCTTCCTGTCAGAAAGACAGCAATGTAAAGTCCCAATTGCTGAGTTATTCCTGTAAACAAGTGCCTCCTTGACCACGAATACCAACTAAACACCAATGTAGTCGCTGACTGTAGAAACTTTGGACATTTACAAATAAATGGTTGAAGCACAAAAAAAATCTGAAAGAATAAATACATATACAATGTGCAGTATTATTTTTGAATTCAATTAAGTTCTTGTAAGACATCAAAATATATTTATGTTGAAGGCGTCACCAACAATATTAAAATGTATATTAACATTTTTTACTTCCAACCATATTTTTGTGACTTCGCTCTTACCCCAGAAGTCCAGAAACATTCTCGTTTTTTTCTGTATAGAGTCTTACAAGGCCCCTAAGGTTTAAAACTTGGGTCATGGACATTCCTCTATTGTTGATTTATCACAAACCATTATGATTACAGAAACACATCTGCAATCCTCCCATTTTCAAAGGCTACCCCATCTTTTTCACACAACATCCCTGACAACCCCACACATCAAAACTACCATTAACTTCTTGTTAGTTCACACTGTCGATTAGAGAAGGGCAACATAGATTCATGCCAAAGGCTAAATGTGTTTATTCTAATTCCTCCCCCGTCTCTGCTTTGTCAAAGACACCCACAGACCCAGTACATCTGAATGGCTCCAACAGCTCACATCAGAAAGATTCAGTCCTTCAGGAAGTGGAAGTAACCAATTAGATTATGCCATTGCCACAATCTGTTACGAAAAATAAACACTGGGCCATTTCATTAAGTTAATGAAGACAAAACACATTGATGAGCTCTTAAGTCAATTAACGATATTTAAAAACAGACGGTGCAGCCCCAAGGTAAATTAGCATGCAGAAAGCAAGGAGGACCCAGGTTCAAACAAATTGTGCGTGGAACCCTCTGGTTCAAGCCGTTTGACTCTCTCTCTCTTCTTGCGTCCACCCCTCTTCTGCTCAAACAGGCTTTCATTAGATATAATTAACTAGCAATACCAAGAGAGTCTAAGAATCAAGCATATGAATGAAGGGGAGAAATTCGGAAATGTTCTAGGGTGGCCCTTTTCCATCAACTAGTTACATCATTCATAAGACTGGAATTATGGTTTGATGAGAGAGTATGATGGAGTTCAGGCTTAATCTATAAGATCAGAAGGAGAGAAAAATATTTTTGCAATAATACTATCAGATCTTCGTGACTCAGAAAACTGTTTGCTCACTTTCTAAGGCTTTCTACTCTCTTGTTCTCTTTATTCTGTAAACTTATTTTATCCTCATGTGTATTCAGACCTCTGTTTGTCTGTCTTTCACTCTCTAGTCTCTCTATCTCTCTCTCTCTGTTTCTCTCCATTTCTTTCAACCACACACACACACACACAGATACACACACACACACACAGACACACACATGCCCCCTCACCCCTTTGTGTGTCTTCCAGAGCGAGTACATCGCACCTTGTGACTGCAGG
>CAAKHD010009707.1:0-12515 GCA_901007705.1 Fistularia tabacaria | reverse complement strand
TATTCAGACCTCTGTTTGTCTGTCTTTCACTCTCTAGTCTCTCTATCTCTCTCTCTCTGTTTCTCTCCATTTCTTTCAACCACACACACACACACACAGATACACACACACACACACAGACACACACATACACACACACACACACACACACACACACACACACACACACACACACACACACTCACACATGTGCATCTCGTCTGAAAAAAGTGGTCTGAAAAGATTGTGGTTCATTTTGACCCACACTGGATGGAGGCCTCATTTAGTGGCTGCTGGCAACTCAATCAGCCTGCCTCACACTGATGAGTGAGTGACTTATCTTGGGGCTCCAGTCAATATGTGTCTGCAGTGATAGAATATCAGTACCAATGCCCTGTATTCTCTTGACCCAATGTTTTTATTTTTTGTTATTTTTATTTTGTCTAATTAATGATAAATGAAACAACATAGACACTTTTCAACACTTCATGTTGTGAATCAATACCCCAGTAAGATATTTATCTTGACAACAACGAAATGCTCAGGATTAAACAAATAGGTTTCTTTTTTAAGCATGTCAGAAAGAAGTCCACAAAAATGTAAGACAAGCAATATAAAATGTAAGCATAGTTATCCAAACTAATGTAAAAGGATCCTTGATTTTGTTTTGCTGATTTATTTATACACATTTTGAGAGATAAAAATCGCATACAACTCTGCTTTGCAAATGTAAACCAATGATACAGCACATGACATAAAACAAAAACATATTAATAAAGACAGCAATAATTCATAATAGCATCTTTGTAAAAAGAAATAGTCCTCTACAGTTAAAAACAGTGATTGGCAACACAAGTACGTTTGATACACACAACAAGGATTGCTTGCAATTGCTGTCATAAATATATATAAAAATTGAATAAAAGTGTATGAAAGTGTAAAAATCTGTAAAAATTGATAAAAACTGAAGAATAAGAGAAGAACTGAGGACGATGGTCCTCATCAGTACCAACAATGTTTGAGACTTGAGTGTTCCTCAAAAGTAGTTTATTATAACAGTTTCAGTATATGAATTTACATTGGTGGGATTCATATTCTTAATGTTTTAATGCACAACTGTATTGTAATTGCCTTGTTATATCTAGTGAAAGACAATGTAAATATTTCCTTATTGTGTTTGTTTTGAACTGGTGTTGTTGCTGTGAGTAAACAAAAGCCTCAATTTTGAAGCTGGACAGATGAGCCGAGCTCACTGTCCCCTGTGTCCTTCATTTAACACAGCCCACTGCACATGCTCTGCAGCCTGGCGACCTTTTGACCTGCCTGTCAGTGTGATGGCCTCTGTTATGTCGGAGTAGTTATTTCATATAGATGGTCTCCCTCACTGCCGGTCATTTATTGAAAATGATCATCAAAAAGATTACCCCAAGAGAAATTTGAGCAACAATTATTGAAGAAATATTTTGTTTATCGTTTAGGGATTTGACAATTTGTACATGTCTATAAGTCCATTAGGAATCAATTTGTATTGAATTGTTAATTCAACATCCAGGGGCTTTTGATCTCACACACACACACACACACACACACACACACACACACACACACACACACACACACACACACACACACACACACACGCACACACACACATACACACACATCTCTCTCTCTATATATATAAATATATGTATTTTTATTTTTTTTCTCTTTATCTGGATGGTGCATCATTATCATATCAGTCCTTTTGTTTGGATAGTTTTCTTCTCCTACTTCTGCCAAGGTGTTTAAGAAAAATCTAAAATATCATCTCTGATCAATCTCAGCAAACTTGCCTTCTATGTGTGAAAACATCACTTGATTTAAATAAAAACAAATTCAGGATAAATATAAATGTACAATAACTGAAAAATAATCCTTCTGTAACGTCTATGTTAATTTATCACCTGACATTGTGTTTCCTTTTCTGGTCACTGATCCTTTGCAATGATGATGTCAAAGCTCCCTGACAGAACATGAAACACCCCTAAATTAAGGTTACTAGTTACAACTAGTTCTGAATAGTACGATGATATTAGAATGAACCATGCATTATCATATTACAGAAATAAAGCAATGTTCTATTAATAAATAAACTGATAGGTAAAAATATAAATGAAAGAATGATACATGCGTAATGTTAAATGTAATGTAATGCTAACTGATCTGATTTTCACTGGGTTAAATAAAAAATAAACGACTAGCATAAAAAATTAACAATTACTTGAGAAAGGGAACATGAACACAGTACATAGATGATAAAACATAGGGGAAATATTTCAAAACCTGAGGGACTGTAAAATTTGCAGTCAAACAAAAGTGCAATCAGATATACACTACAACCAACTTGTGTAGCCCAAAATACCAAGTTTTGTAAAACAAATATTAATATGCTGAATTCAATCAAATCTAAGCAGAAAGTAAATCCTTCTCAATAACATAATGGTCCCAAAGAGCGATGCAGATATCAGAATCAGAATCAGAATCAGAATCAGAATCAGAATCAGAATCAGAATCAGAATCAGAAAACTTTATTGATCCCCAAGGGGAAAATTGCTTTTTGTTGAATGCAGCTTCTGTTCAAAGAATACAGATAATGTCAAATGATTCTAGTCTTCGAAGATTGAGATGTATGTCAACTAGTCTATGTCAGAGATGAGGGCCTTAGTAAGTCATTTGAACCTTTCATTCTTCCTATTTTTTAAAAATGTCAGATTTATGTGAGGTTGAGGTGGAAATGACATCACCAGAGTTCAAACAAGTACATTTTTTTTTCCTTTGATTCATCTTTCAGACCTTTAACTTTAATTGGGTATTACCAGTGACCAGCAAGCAATGATGACTGTAGACATGCAGAATAAATCAAAATAAGGCGTCAAAGGTTAGACACCTGCAAGGAGAGACTTATATATGAGAAGTGAAACACCAGTGGAAACAGACCTTCCTGGCCAAGTAAATCACCAGGCTGCATGAGTCATTTCATATAGGAAGAAAAATATGTAAAGGAAATATATTTCTATGTGTGTCATGATGTTGGTCATCAAAATATAGAAAAAAAAAACACTAAAAAGGAGTAAATCAATCACCATTCAGTCTTCAAAGGCTTCTTTTATGGATGTCCTCTCACACCTGTCTCCTGTGTCTACCGCTGTATCCATTCAGCTGGGATTTTCAATTTATTTCTAATCAACCTTTATCTAATATTCTCCCGACAGGCAATTAAAAATTCAAACTACCCCGAAAAGCCATTGCTCACTTTTCACTCTCTCCCCAGTGTTATTTCATTAAAAGCTCTTGTTGATGAGTTTGAGGTAATTTGAAAGCACATTTGATTACCATATCCTGTACCTCATTCAGTTGCTATTATTGGGTTCCATTTCTAACTTTTTGGGAAAATTACTTTAAGTCATGCCACTTTATGTCTCCTGTCCAATTTAGAAGAAATACACAGCAGCATAGGCAGCACAAGCTTCAACGTTGCCCTTACCTTTAAAAAAACTGAGATGGTTCTTCAATTCAGAATATCGCATCACATTTGATCAGTGCGTGATATTGTGATAAAGCATATATTGTGGCGGACGCTAAGGGGCGTGGGGACTACGGGCCCCATGGGACTATGGGCTGGGGGTGTGGTTTGGGTCCGGGGCTTTTTTAAACAAGGAAGTCGACTGTCAATTTGTCACTGGTGTTTAAGGACCAAAGTTACAACTGGCCTCCGTGTCTGCGATCCTTCCTTTAAAAGCTGCAATATCACTGCACAAGTTTGGGCCACTACATCACCACCACGCACAAGCTTAATTTCCTCTTCAAATGATATAGATTGAAAATGGCAGCAAATAATTGCTAAGAGTCAGTTTGTCATCCTTTTTTAAATATTTTTAAATGTATAAAGTACTGCTAACCAGTGTATTACAGGCTAACAGCATGCTGCTCTGTATCACTTACATTTACTCTTACAAAACAACCCAAACAAAGTTGGGGTTATTTTTTGGCTGAATGAATGAATCAAACCCAAACAGATAATTACTTAACATTTTTATTTTCACTGTTATTGCTTCTATATTCATCTGTGATGCAACTGATGACCGCGTACCTGCAGGAATAATAAACAGTCTAAAATAAATGCCTTGAAGGTAATTGATGTGTATGTGCCTGAGGAGCTAGAGAGCAGAAGGAGAAAAAAAAAGCAAAACAAACCACCCTTGAGTGCTGCACGCTCTCCGACTATTTAGGGCAGCCATGTCCAGCAGTGGATTTGAATATGCATGACTATCCCAGCAACCCTTGCAGCACAACTCTTTATCCAGGCACCAGCCTCTTTTCAGAGAAAGAATACACATGCATCTCATTTGAATACGTTACAGACGCTGTCATACACTATAAATACAAGCCCATGAAATATAATTATTGAGCAATGAATAATAACAAGTGACATTGGGATCTCTGTGATTTGAGGACTTGACAGATTTTGTATCAATCAATTCGCCTTTGACCTTCTACCAATATTAAGGGACTGACAATTGATGTATGTGAGATATATTTGCAATGAGTTATTCCTTTTTTGATTGGCATCACACCTTAACAGCTATGCTTATATGATCACTGTAATTACAGCTCTAACCATGGCTGCGCTGTTTAAATGTGAAAGAAGATTAGCCATTATGACTTTGCTCTGTGGTATGAATCCTGCACTGACCAGTGCTTGTTTTGACCATGTCACCGTGGTAAGTAATTTGAAGATTTGCTGCAGGTTTTGAAATCATGAGCTTGCCCTAGCAAACATTTGCACAGTGTTTGGGTATATATGTTGCACTCGGGACGAAGACAATAATTATAACAAGGAAGACAGTTATCAGCAAGTTATGTGTTTGTAAAAGGCAAAAGCCCAAGAAAGCTTCTCCATGACTTTTGCAAAACCCAATTTACAATATGACGCAAAAAAGAAGAGGTCGGACTACTTACTGTTGCATCGAGTATGTTGAATTGCCATGCCTTGGTAAGTAAAGAGAAGACAGATCATAAGTTTCACTGTTTCAGGTGGAAGTACCCATGATTTTTTTATTTTCAATCAATATCAGTTTCATACAGTAAAAATAAATAGAAGCTGAAAGAATATTATTTTAAGAACATACTGCTCAGCTCCACTTCAAACTCGGTACAGATGCAGATGCTTCAGGACCATGAATCTGAAAAGAATCTGACTGTGCTCCAATCAACAAGTACTTGTATACTACCCCTTTTGCAAGGCAGGGAACAGGAGCCCTCCAGTTTATATCTGGAATACTTGGAAGGTGGCAATATAGTGAATGTGAAGCTATCTTGCTTGGTCCCTGTGCTAGACTAGCTAATTAAATACTAAGGAAGGAATAAAATCTTAATGAGAAACACAAGCTTGTTGTGGTGTTTGGCACTGACCAGCTCCCTCTTATTAGGTGTACTTGCCCATATGTGCCTCGGTGAAGTGCCCATTAGAGCTTTCCCTAATGGATCTTCATCCATGGCACTGAGATGCTTGCAGAATATACTTTTTGGAGGTGTCAAAAATTGGCAGATGAGTCGGCGCCACTATGAAATTTCTTAGCCACAATAAATATTTTATGCAAATTAAAATTAAATTCTTTGCTTAGTTTAAGCAATTTCTGCTGTAAGTGGTGTTTCTGTGAAGGAGATTACAACATTTGCCGGTTTGTTTATAATTTAATTTTTTATGTTGTGGCTGGCGGTGGGGAAAGACAGAACACCTGTGAGTGTTTATAATGTCCCATCTCCCTCACAGCTGCTCCTTTTCAAAACACCTCACTGGTGCAATAATTTCATAAAATTTCATGATTTACCATCTGGTAGACTGAGCTATAAGCACATGCAATAAGCATTTGTATGGCGCCGGTCCCAGAAAGGTACAATAACTGTATATTTTAACTTAATGGCTTTTCGGGGCATGCAAATTTCCACAGAGCAGATTGCAGAGTTGCTACAATGTAAGCCTGCGCCCGTCTGTCTGCCTCTGTCACATTCACATTCCCTCCTATACAGTACATGCTCTATCATGTCTATAAACATCCATATAGCGGTCCTCTGTTGCCTCTGTCTTACGATGTGAAGCAGCCCATGTCAAAATCTAGATATCAAACTCTGGAGAATGAGAGACACAGTAGGAGGTAGAAGCAGATTATTTTCCTTTTAGCATCTAATGTCTCTGCATTTGGGTAATTAAAATGATTACTACAACAATTACACCAAGTAATTAGAAACTAATTACACTGGCATTTTTTGTGATTACAGGAGCAGACGAAAATAGTGTTCAAAATTAAATTCATTGCATATTCATGGAAATGAAATTAAATATTCTTGGGTGGATGAGATAATAGAAGCTCTGAGAATGGTATTCTAAGAGGTTCGGGAGCTGTCTGTGGCTAATGCTCGGAACAGGCATTTTGTTAAATCAGTGATAATCTTTTAATGGCCTTTAAAGAAGTTCATATATAGAATCTTGTGCACTGAAGGGTGTGATGTTTTTCTTTGTCTCTGTTCTTTATGGGACAAGGTATGATTAAACATTTCTGCGGTTCGGCACATTAAAAAGATTTAATCATTATCTACTGAATGATTGGAGAAGCCAGACGCTTTATGCCTCCTTTATGTCGCTACATGCACAATGATTGAATTAAATATCTATTCCTGATTTCTCTATGCATCATCTTTCTGAGCCCTTTCCTCCTTTATTCTGACATTCTACTCTTTCTTTCATCTTGTCCTTCCTCTATCTCTTCCCTTCTGCCTCCCATCTATCGACAATAGTCAGGGCTTTAGCTGCTGCCATAATCGTGTAATGAGATTCTTCAGATTAAATAGATTTCCTGTTAAACTTGGGGCCGGGTAGATCGGGTGTCAGGAATGAATGGTTATTAACATTTAAATATATCAGAGAATAAGGCAGAGTAGGGTGGGAGTGAGAGAGAGAAGAGAAGAGAGATGAAGGGAGACAGAGAGGGATGAGAGAAAAACAACAAAATGAATTTTTCATTGTTATTGAGTATGGATTTTCCTCTTCACCAGATTTCTGTAAAACCTGATGAAACCAAAGTAATTAGAGAGGTGCAAGTGGGGCAACTCAAAGCAAAGAGAGTGCTGATACATCTTCACATGTATTGGCATTACATGTCCATTTGTGTTTAATCTGCTCTCCCACTCTTTCGTAGAAGATTAAATAACAATATCACTATATTGCCAGGGTAACTTTTGTGCTTATGAAGGAACCTGTGAAACTGATAGTGTCACCTTCTATCAACATCTTGTCAGTCGGATCTTTGTTTCTTTATTTCCTATTGCATGGAGACATCAGAAGCATGGGGGGAGGCTCTCATAGTGATTATAATTTGTGTCAGTATGAAAACTTGGCTGTGATGGAAAGTGAGGCATTTGTTGATGTTAATGCTCCAGGGGTTAATGTCTTGATAGGGATTATTACAACTATATAAAACATCCAGCTTTGGCACAGGCTGTTAGACATTACATGCCCTTTGCTGAGCCATGATTACCTTTCTGTAAAGATAAACAAGGTATTCAAGGATAAATACTAACTTACAGAATGATAATTAAAGAAATTTGTCATTAAATTGATTGGCCAAACACAACTTCATGATTTGGAGCAAAAGCCTTAATTTACCTCACAGATGGAATAAAAATGTAATGCCTGCTTAAAATACAAGACCTACAGGACATATTTATTTCAGGCTTGATTTTTTTTTTATTTTTCTTTTTTTTCACAGGTGTGGAATTTACATTCTCACAGGCAAGTATTGTATGAGTAAATGTCTCATAGCAGTTCCAAAAGACACTGATCATAACTAAGTCTGGGTTAGTATGTAATGCGATGAAATTGTTTGAGTACATGAGGGCAATGCCGTTTGATCCAAAGTGTTCAAAAATAAATCCTTCCTCTCTGTTTCTAATAAATCATCCCCACAACAACATCTCTTTGTGGAAAGGATGGTTTTTGAGGAATAAAATGTTTATCTATGTAGTCATTCATAAATCTAAGACTTACTTACT
The DNA here is from genome assembly GCA_901007705.1 of Fistularia tabacaria. Lineage (NCBI taxonomy): Eukaryota > Metazoa > Chordata > Actinopteri > Syngnathiformes > Fistulariidae > Fistularia > Fistularia tabacaria. The sequence continues at coordinate 4,445 of CAAKHD010009707.1, read as the reverse complement.
TGCATTTCAAGCATTAAAAACAGATAAGTGAAGGTATGTGTGCATGTGCGTATGTGTGTGTGAGTGAGTGAGTGTGTGTGTATGTGACGTGACAGTGAGCGTCACAAACCATTCAGTATCCCTTTTGTTTTGAGAAACTTTCTCCAAAATGTTTAGTGCTATCTTAATGTTTTTACTATATCAAGGAACCAGATTGTGTTTTCAAGGTTGTAATGATTTTATTATTCTTTATTTATGAACACAAAAAATATGTTTATTTTCTGGATTATCTTTCCATGAATTAAAAACCTTAAGTTGTTCTATTTCTTGACTATTCTCTGTACTAATGGGCATGATGAAAGTAGAATTATTGTTCTTTTGTGGCCCTGAGCAATAGACTCTTGTCATACACTTCTGAATTATCAAACAAACAAGACAGGAGATGGGGCTTGCTTTCCCTGGAGTTCATTGCACTACAAGCCATCCTTCATGTTGGTCTAGTCTGGCTGTGTGAGAGTGGAAAAGGGGGGGGGGGGTAGTGGCTGGACACTGGAAGGCCCCTCTCCAGCTCTGCAGTCCATCGCTGCCCACTTGTTAATGACTGGGCTATGAGAAGCTGGTCCTTTGTGTATGCCATTATAAAGCACTCAAAGCTTCCAGGATGGCAGCAAGCTCACTCCTTGCCCCCAAGGCAATTTGTAGAGAATAAGCCACACCTCATGCTTTGTTTTCCTGCTCCATGGGATCTCACCGAGCATGACAGAGAGATACCAAATGAGCATGTAATACTTTTATGAAAGTACAACTCTACTTATACATCCCCTCAGGCAAATATAATACAATGTATATTATTTGTAAATTTGTCAGTATAAAAGTTTCCTGCATATATGTTGAAAATGTTTAAGCATTTCAGATTTAATGTAATTGCTCTCTTTAGATATATACTAATTTTGATGAGCAAATGTTTGTGTAATGAATGCTGGTTTGAATACAGTCCACTAAGGTCAGAAGCTGTGCAATTTCTATCACACAGTTAATCTTAGTAATATCTTTTGGGAAAATGCAGAATACTATTACCATATTTGTGACACTACTCCAGTGTCTATCCATTTTATTCAGAGGTACAGCCAGAAGCCAATTAGCCTTGCTAGAAAACAGAAGAGGAAGACACTGTTTATGAATGAACAAAAGACTTACTCTCTCTCTCACACGCACACAGTCACACAGACACACAAACACACACACACGCACATACGCAATTTCATAAGACATTTGGACATCGACAAAAAGGCATTGGGACTAAAATTTGTGAGAATGATATTCACTGAAAAGTCTTTTAAGTGTCTTGGGTAGATGTATTTTGGGCAGCAGGTCCAATGTTTTTCAACCTCTTTCTGTTCCTAATACTTTTTATTTTTTCACTGTCTAACATACTAATGTCATACTCGGTTGATGGACACTTAAGATACAATTTACGATCATTGACCTTGGATCATTTTAACACTACACATTCAAAATAAGTTACCAGTTTATACTTTTAACAGGTCTAAGCCTAACAGATCAGCAAGTTCTTGGTCTTGCTAAACGTGCACACCAAACACAGCAAAATGAGAAGTGATCCAATGCAATTTTACCTTACTATATAAAGCATGTGCAAAGATACATAAGAAAGTAGATACAGGCTGTTCAAAAGTTTTTACATGACATGATATGTTCTTCAACTCTCCAGTTTTCCATTGTATTATTACCAGCAGCAGTCAAAGTCAACTTTATTGTCAATACTGCCATATGTTACACAATTACAGAGGTGTGAGATTGCGTTGGTCTAAGACCAACGGTGCAGGAGTAGAAAAGATTATAAATATTACTGAGAGCAAGTAAGACAAAGGCAACATGGTTATTGACAGAGTCCAAAAAAATGTAACATGATTTAATGCAATTCAAACAAATTTTCATTCGAATTTTGGCTAGTTTCAGATATCATCAGGACATCTTGGTGACCTCAAATTTTTTGATAATAAATTGTGTGTTTAATGACAGCCACATATGAAAAAAAAAACTTTCTGATTTAAATGTTTTTTCTTTTATTTTCAGTGTCACAATATATTAACAGTCATTCCAAGGTGTTGTTCTAAACGTGTAAATGTCAGATGTTAAAGCTGAATGATTTCTCAAGTAACCTCTGTTTTTGTATACTTTTCAGGATATTGAGAACATGTCTTTGATGTTTAGTTTATTATCCAAAATACTGGCCAAATAAATAGGCACCTCTTACAACCTTAAATCTTTGACTTACGTCTTTCTATGAAGAGTTAAGTGAAACTGGTACAACTTCCAGCGCACCTCTCAATATTTTTAATTTTTTGAGAATCAATAAAGTTCCTGTGAAAGTTCATCTTTCTACTATAGTGTTAACCCTTTCCCATTCCCAGACAATCTTTCTGAGGTTTGATTATATTGCACTTAGGTTCCACAAATTAGAACCATACATTCATTTGATGCAGTTATCAATATTTATCATATTTGCTGTGCAAACGTTAAGAATTTGACTGGTCAGTTTCAAACAATATGGTTGCAGATCAAGAACTCATAATATTTTGTTTCCAATTACTATTGATTTTAAGATTGGTTTGCTGCAGGATGTTGTTTTATTGCTAATATATTTAATGTGCAAATCAATATGAACACTTGCTTGACTCATTCATGTGAAGGCCATAAAATCAGGGACATGGACTTCAAACAGCTGCAGAAACATTTCTATCCTTACAGGTATGACTTCAGTGGACACCAAAATGTGATCAGTTGTATGTCAAATTAGAATTAGAATTATTATAGCTGTCACAATTTAGCAAATTGTCACTGTTACACTTTGAACAGATCTGGTAAAAGATGTGGATTTGCCTTCAGGTTGGCAAGTTGTCATGTTTAAGTGCATTGTTACTGTGTTGGCTACTAGCGGGGGCCATCGGTGTGGTTTATCTCAACAAAAGACCATCAAATGTAAGTGCAATTACTGCCACAAGCAATAAAACAGCCTCTACAATCCATGGCAACAATGAGAGGGTGCCGAGGAATCTTAGCGCTCCCCCCAACCTTCCCGTGTGGGCCTCAGTTTGAGTGATGAAGGCTCAAAATGATTGAGTAATGCATAGAGAACCAGACCTTGTGGAGTACATTTATAATCTGTAATTGATAATGTAATAAAGGCTGTGAATAGGCTCAGAGTGACTTCTCTCTGTTTGTACTCTCTGTCAAGGCAGGCTTGTGTATTTCATGACTGGATGAACGTCGCACAGCAACGTGGGTTCATTCTACTAAAATTACCAGTGTTTCTTTCTCTATCGCTCTGCTTTCTGTCAGCTCTCTCTTTATCACAGACCACCTCTACCTCTTTTCTTTTTTTTTCTTTTTTCGCTCGGCGGGTTGTGTGACACAGAATTGACGTGTAGGTTTGGAGGCAACATGATGCTATTGAGCTGTGATGTAAAGGCAGCTACCAGGCTTCCTTGCTTCCTTCCTTTCCATGCTAGAGAGGGCATGGTGCAGGGGTGCAGGGAGGCCTCACCGCTGTGTTTAGCTCAGCTGCAGGCCTGTTAGATCAAATGAGCCACTCCATTCTTCTACACCAGCAAGGTCAGGCAGGGGATCTGCAGCAGAGCCAGTCACATGACCGCGTGTGAGTTGAGACTGCTGAGATGGAAGTCAATGTTTATGAAACCTGACAGTGATTAACCACACAGGAGTGTTTTTCAACTACAATTGAAAACATAGATTTTCAAAGGGTCCAATGGATTGACACAATACACACTCCTGTTCTATAACTAGATCCAATTTGGAACAGGTGTCTGAGACATATAACAGATCATTAAAAAGGAAAGGACGGCCAGCCGTGTGAGAGAGTGAGTGGCAGATGCTGCCAGTGGACTCTTTGGAGGCTGTTCGCTACTTGACAGTGTGTTTCACTAAACTGCTGCGGTGGGGGGGTGTTGGTTATGGGGCTCTAAAGTGAGATAGAGGTGTACACTGGTCAAATCGAAGGGTAAAGTGGTAGCTTTGGCTGCACTCCTTCCTAATGCCCTAAGGCACTTCCACCATTAGCATTCCCCACTGCGGCATGAGTTCATAAGACTAATGGAGTTGCTACCTGGGGACATTAATTGTGCGTGACACCACTCGGGGGCTTTTGTGCACTCAAACTAATATCACTACGCCTGCCTGACAAAGCGCCCGAAAAGATTACAAACAAACCCCAAATAACTGCCAGTATTGTGTTCTTGTTTGACAGGAGACTATATGTGAGTTCGGTGTGAGTGTGCTTTGGTGTGTGTATGTGTTTGTGTGTGTGTGTGTGTGTGTGTGTGTGTGTGTGTGTGTGTGTGTGTGTGTGTGTGTGTGTGTGTGTGTGTGTGTTTGTGTGTGTGTGTGTTTCTGTGAGTTTCTGTGAGTTTGTGAGTGTTTGTATTCGT
>CAAKHD010009704.1:12826-25285 GCA_901007705.1 Fistularia tabacaria | reverse complement strand
CTTCCCCCGCGCCCCCCCCCCCCCCCCCCCCCCCCCCGATGAGAACCCAAACAGAAGCTTTTCGAGCGAGCCTGTCGGGGCAGATCTGGGTCGACGTGATAGCGGGCCACCCGGCCATTAGTCCGGGTCTTATCGGTGAGGCGGGGGGGTTCAAGCGCCGGCTATGCGGGTTCATCCCGGGGCGGCGGAGTGCGTTTGGCCGCCGTTTATAAATAACAAATAAATCAAGAGGGGGACGATTGGAGAGTTCAGGGCCCGGTGAGGAGTTCAAGGACAGGAAACGCTGCCGGGGAGAAGTCAGCCGGGGACGGTGGGGGGGGGAATAACCTCCGGGGGCGCCAACACCTACCCGCCACTTCCCGGATGAGCACCCGGCTGAAGTCGCAGACAACGTCGGGCAGCAGGTAGCGCCGCGGGTCGCCGATCTCGTAGAGCAGCTGCTCCGCCGCCGTGCCGAAGGACACCAGGCCGCCGGTGCGGGGGGGCTTGGAGAGGACGAAGGAGCCGTCGGACGCCGCCTCCACCACCGGGAAGCCCATGTTGTCCCTGCGGGCGGCGCGTCATACTGAGAGCGGCCACCGGGGGGGCGCTGCGTGCAAACACGCCCTCCCGGGCCCTCACCAGTCCGGGACCCGGTGCCAGTCGGTGAAGATCCCGCCGGTGCTCTGGGCGCCGCACTCGATCAGGTGACCTGCAAGACTGACGCGCAGAACGCGGTGAGGACCGTGACAACGCACACACACACACACACACACACACACACACACACACACTCACTCACTCACTCACTCACTCACACACACACACACGTTTCATCTGGTTGTGTGTTTGTACCTTCCAGCTGCCAGCAGGTCGTAGTCATCCTTCTTCCATCCAAACTGCAAAACACAAACACACACACACACACACGCACACACGCACACGCACACGCACACACACGCACAAACAGATAGAAAGTCACCTGGACTTCATTTCCAACTTCCTGTCCTTTGGAACAAAAACGTTACCAAGTGTTGGTATTTCGCTTTTACGAACTCATTGTTTTTTACTGTAAAAAAAAGGAAAATGTATAATCTGATTCATCAAAATTATATATAAAAAAAAAATGTTAAATTCAATTATATTTAAAAGAATGAAAAAAATTAATTGAATTAAAAATGACATTTTTATCAAAAAAAAGAAATGAAAATAGAAATAAAAGTCATAAATCTAGGCCTTTTTTCATTTTGTTCATATTAATATAACTTCTTCTAATTTCTTGACAGATTTAATCCTAAAACAAAGTGATAAATCTGTGTGTGTGTGTGTGTGTGTGTGTGTGTGTGTGTGTGTGTGTGTGTGTGTCTTCCAGGTCTGGAAAGGATCCTAGAAACCATGAAGATCTTTGATGCTCTGAGAAGGACCTGAAGCGCTGCCTGTGGCGCCCCCTGGTGGCCAAACGGGGAACTGACACCCCTGCATCATTTTTGTGTTCTATCAAAATTCAGTTTTCGCTTAAAAACAAAGAAAAGAACAAACAAATAAAGGTGTGTTTTGATATTGACGACCCGCCCGGGACTTACGGCGTGCATCAGCGGGCCCAGGGCCACGGCGCTGTCCACGCAGCGTCCCGTGACCACGATGTCGGCGCCCCGGTCCAAACAGCGGCGGATTGGCTCAGCCCTGCAAACACACAAACGCACACAGTCAGTTAGGCAACAGCCTGGTCCCATCATGTGTGTGTGTGTGTGTGTGTATTCCGTACCCCAGGTAGGCGTTCATGCTGTGGAGGGTTTTGGGCAGCGGGCGTCTGGCGCCCCCGTCGGCCATCTTGACTTCTGAGAGGGTTTTTCTCTGCGGGGGGCGGCGAGGCTTTACTGGCATCCATGTGACACGACGGAGATGGAGATGATGATGGCGTGGAGGAGGCGGGGCTTACATGGGGCATGAGGTCATCGCCTGTTACCACGGCGACCTTGAGGTCCAGGCCAGCCTTCTTGATGACTTCCTGTATGGCCTCGGCGCAGGCCAGCGGGTTCACGCCGCCCGCGTTGCTGACCACCCGGATGCCTGCGGGGACGGGAGCGTTGCCGTCACCGCCGTCCGTGACCGCGGAAACAGACATCAACCCCGGGAGGGCGCTCACCTTTCCTGTGGATGTCGTGGATGAACGGGGCCAGGGCCGCCTGGACGAAGTCGGGAGTGTAACCCAGGTTCTACGACACACGCGGAGTCACCTTTTGGGCTGCACACAGGCGAGTGCACACACACACACACTCTCACACACACACAAGTGTGGATTCTACTCACAGGCATCTTGGACTTGGCAGCGGTGAGCAGAGACATGGTGATCTCGCTGAGGTAGTCAAACACCAGGAAGTCCAGCTTCCCAGCGTGGATCAGCTGAGGCACTGACACGCACACACACACACACACACACGATTAAGATTAGAAAGGTTTAATCGATACGTTTGAACGCAAAGCGACTTCATTTAGGGAAAAAAGTGATTGATCGATCGTCTATAATGATGCCATCACTGATATTAGCGGTGCTTATTGTAAATATACTTAGAGACCCAACACAAGAAGTACTTTGAACAGCAAAATTCAAGTATTGTATTATGAAAAAAAACAAAAACTAATTCTTATTCTAACATTTATTCAAATGTAAAGTTTATTCTAATCTCGTATATTTAAATATATTTAAATCCTGGGTCACGTGGCTCTGCGAAGGTTTGTTTGTAGCATTTCAAGCTAGCCCCGCGTTAGCTCGCCCTCACCGGAAGTCACGGTGTCCCCCCAGAACCCGGAGGCGCAGCCGATCCGGACCGTGTCCCGGTATCGGCGGGTCGAGCCGGACGCGGAGCAGCTCCTGGAGCTGACGCGAGGGCCGGCGCTTCGGCCCGGCGTCAGCCGCGCCGCCGCGAACGGCGCGCCGCGCAGCATTAGCGGGAAGGAGGACATGGTGAATGTGTTGATTTGAGGACGAAAAGTTACTGAGAGGAGGCGAGTTCAAGGTGCACCGGTCCGACCATGAAAACAGTCCGTGTGGAAACACTTTGTCGTGAGATGGCTCACTGCAACAGAAGAGAATAGAAGAGAATCGAACTTTATTCGTCCCGAAGGAAAATATTTCCATTACTTGCATTCTTTCCTTTCACTCGAAACTTGAAATTGATTTATTGCTGTACGGTTCCCATCTTGTAGAAAGGGGGAGGAGTTATAAAGTTTGATGAACACAAGTAAGAAAGAGTTTCTGCGGTGTTCTGTGGAGCTCCTCGCTGGTCTGGAGGTGTTCTGGTAGGACTTGAGTCCAGCATGAAAGGGCGTGAGAGCCGTTTGTCCCTGATGCAGAGCGGCGTCCTCAGCCTCCTCTCAGACGCCTCCAACGGCTCTGCAGACGTTGAAAGACCCGAGTCTCCCGAGAAAGAACAGGCGGCTCTGACCTTTCTTGTGTACATCTGTGTTTTTAGTCCAGTCTCGTTTATCGTCTATATGGACGCCCAGGTACTCGTGCTCGTCCACAATCTCGACATCCGTCGCACGAACCCTAACACAGCAGGACTGTGAGCAGCAACTGAAGGGAGCCAGGACTCCTGGCTAAATGGCTACAACTAGACTAAGCTGCAAAATGACTTTGTAAACAGCTCACCTTTGAGATCAAAAACACAGGAGAAAATTGGACAGTAAACACTAAGAAGAAGTCAAGACGGTCTTTTACAAGACGAAGACACGGTGAGACGCCATGAACAGACGCACATTTAGTTGTTTCGTTGTTCGTCCCAATAAGGATGAAGCTTCGCGGGGTTTTTTTTCCAACGCTCTGAGGAAAAAATGAAAATAATGTCTCTGGGTTAAAATCGGACGCGGGTTTGACTTTGAGGACTGATTTCACGAAAAAAATCGAAACTAAATCACCAAAGCTGCAGGGTTTATCATGCAAATGCGCCTAAATGATTGCAGTCATGAAGAATACTCAGTTTAAGGTAACATTTCTCGGTTTATTTTTGCTTTTTGGGTTACAGTGTTTCCTCATCACTACATGTATTTCCGTTTGTGGTCACTAGGGGGCGCACAAAGTGCATCTGTGGGAAAAGGGTGAAGTTTACAACCAAACACGTTTGGTTTCTGGTGAGAACATCCAGGAACTTTGAGCTCAGACTCCCAACCGTCCATGTTGTGCTTCCGTCACGGAGGAGATGATTTATGCCGTTAAAATATGTTCGATCGTCTTCTTCTCCCCGCATCAACAAACATCTCGGTCCGTCCCGCTTCTGGGACGAACGTCTCGTCAGCCTCCCACCGCCGGACATCCGTCTACACCGTGGAAACCGTGGTGACAAGAGAAGCCCCTGACTCGTGGAGGGAGGTGGACGAGGCCAATCCCGGGAGTGGTGCTCCCCGCCGGTCCTGCGGGTCACGAGGCGGCGCCGTTGCGGTGTCAGGTCGCCTGGTGGCTCCTCATGTGCGTTTTCAGGCAGTGGCTCTGGGTGAAGTCCTTGTCGCAGACGGTGCACTTGTAGGGCCTCTCACCGTTGTGCGTCCTCATGTGCACGTTGAGGTAGGTCTTGCGGGCGCACGCCTTCCCGCAGATCCCGCAGACGAAGGGCTTGACGCCCGAGTGCACCGTCATGTGGTTGTCCAGGTGAATCTTGCGTTTGAAGGCCCAGCCGCAGTCGGGGCAGCGGTACGGCGTCTCCCCGGTGTGAACCCTCATGTGTGCGGTCAGCGGGCCCCTGGTGGTGAAGTCCTTCCCGCACTCGGCGCAGCGGAAGGGTTTCTCGTTGGTGTGCTGCCGCATGTGGACGTGCAGCTGTTTGGCGGTCAGGAACATCTTGCAGCAGACGTCGCACAGGTACGTCCGCTCCCGCCGGCCGTGGATCTTCTCGTGCTGCTTCAGGGTGCCGACGAGCTTGAAGCGGCGGCCGCAGACGGAGCAGCCGTGCGGTTTCTCCCCGGAGTGGGTCATCTTGTGGCGGGACAGGGACCTCTGGTCGCTCAGGGATTTCCCGCACACGCCGCACAGGAAGGACTTCCTGCCGGCGTCCGGCCGGTCGGTCCGGCGGCTCTGCGGACGATCCTTCACCGCGTCGGACGTCTCCCCGCGGACGCCGCACTCTCCCGCCTCACCGCCCGCTTGCTGCCGGCCGCGTTCCACCGGCGCCGACTCCGATCGGAGCGTCTCCCCAAACGAACGCTTCTTCTTCAGCGGCCCAGCGTCGCCGCCCTCCTTCCCTTCGACCGCCTCAGACGTGTCTGCATCGACGCCGGACGTCACGGGTCTCTCCTCCTCCACCGCCCCGCCGTCGTCCGGCCGCGAAGCCGAGCTGCTGCAGAGGAAGTCCTCAGGGGAGGCGCTGCGGGAGCCACGACCAGACATGAAGAGGAGGCGGGAGTTTGAAATCATGCTCAGCCAGAGTCGGTCATTCTTCATCGCAGGAACGGTGTTTCTTACCTGCTCAGCGGCAGGGTGGATGGCGGAGGAGTCGAGTCGCTCCGGAGGTGTCGGTGGAGCCGGATGTAGAGCGTGGACGAGCCGATGCGCCTCCCGATCTCCTCTGGGGTCGTGACCTTCAGGTCCAGGTGCCAGAGCTTCCTCTTCCTGTCCGCCACCAGGACGTCGAAGGGCTCATCTCCTGCCAGGGCCGGGACGCTGGACCTTAGCAGCCGCAGGAAGTCCTCCTCCCTCAGCCCGCGAGGACACCGCAGCCGCTGTGGCGCCGAGCCTGACGGTACGGTCCAGGTATACCCACGTCAAAACAGGTGAGGACGGTTATCTTTTACGTTAAAAGTCGCCGTTTTGCACCCAGCGTCCTGCTACCGTGTCCGGAGATCTCCTCGGGCTGCGCTTCGTCCAGGACCTGGACCCACAGCTCCACGTGGGTCTCAGATGCAGCCGCGTGAGGTCGGCTGCACCGTTGCCTGGCAAACGCAACTCTGGGCGACAAACATCTGCGGAGGAGACATGAGGTCCGGTCAGATTGGACTTAAGTCCTTTTCTCAGATGCTAATCATTGACTTTGAATTAAATCGGTTTATAATAGGGATAGTTTTAATACATATAAACCCCCGCATGTCAAAAATGAACTCGTCAGTCGGGATCTTCAAGCAAAAAATTCATTCATTCATTATTCAATGAATATGTAAAAGTATCGATGCTTGACCATCTCCTGAAGCCTTTGTTTATACTTGCACCTTGTTCCGGTCAGACTACTTCCTGCTTCCGGTGCCTCCGGCTGCTCGTCCCCGTCGGCGGCGCCCGGACCTGGGCAGACAAAGAGGCCAGCCGGCCGGTCACGTATTGTTCGACCACCCGTGACGCGTGGGGAGGGCTCAGAACCGGGTCTCCGGGGGTTTAGGAGGATGAGAACCCTCCGTGGGGGATTTATTTTGAACGCCATCTTCACGTTTACGACACCGGAAGTGGAGACCCTCTGAGGGGCGAGTCGGGGTCACATGACGGAACGGGGCGTTGTTTATCTTTTCTTGTTGACATAAAATCCCGTTCGCCCGCCGACCGAGCGCTGCTAACGTTTCACTTTAAAAGATGGGAGTTAAAAAACAAGCATCTCACCGGACCGGAGTTCCAGCTGCCGCCGCTGCCGGTCGATCTCGCGCCTGAAGCCCGCCGCCTCCGCCTCGTATTCGGTCACGATTCGGTCCACGGCCGCGAGGATTTCCCGCGACGCCGCGGCGAGTTTCTCCGTGATTAAACCTCTCAGCGTTTCCGCCTTGGACATTTCGTACAAATTCCCAATATTCTCCAATTGCCTGTTTAATAACCGCGCGTATGCATGAAATCACAACACTCCCATTGCAAAGGGTTTGTTTATAGTTCCCCAAGCGGACAGACGTCCGGTTCCGTCTGGAAATGTCTTCCGACGAGAAACCTCGACATGAATTGAGAGTTCCGGACCAAAGGCTAGTTCTACATAAATATAAAAACATTTAAGATTATATTTATATATATATTTTTTTGTCAAAAGTTTCCTTCCAGTAAACAATTCTTCTGATTTGAGATGGTAAAAAAATAGATCAATAAAATCCAGCTGTGTAAATCAATATCAACACTTGTCATATTTTAGGTAAATTTTAGGTAAGTGATCTTTGCCTCACTGATATGTTTATAGTGTTTTATGCGAATTATTTCTAGTTCTAGGCATTTTCTAGTAGATTCCATTGTAATCTGAAAATGCTTTTTCAGTCTGTCAGGGATTAGTTTTCCGTTTGTTGATTTAGAGTTGGAGAAGAATCTGAACCTGCAGTACCGGGTTGCTCACCAGCAACATGCAGCATTGAAAGGTAAACAAATCTCCTGCTGGAGTTTCAGCTGATTCATTTTGCAATTAAGCAGGAATTTTTGGGTTGTTGGGTGCGTCGCTTCTTTAAACAAACCAAGGATTTAATTTTTAAGCTGCATTTTTGCCTTTTTTTCACACAACGGCACGAGACTCATGAGATTAAATCCGTGTTATTTTTTATTCTGAGCAGTTAAAATGAGAAAAATGTGCGTTTGAGCTTTGACTTTTTTCTTTTTAAAATGGGTTAAAATGAACATTTCTAAAATGAAATAAATTTTTTTAAACTTTCCATTCTGGATGTGTCATCTGACCTCTCTTAACCTCAACAAAGACCTCAAGAAGAGCAGAGTTTTTCATTGGGCTGCTTTGCGGCTCAGAACCTGAATCCTCACCATCATTGTCATCATCTGTCGCCTCCCTGCTAACTGATGATGATCCTCGGCGTCGAACGAGCCGGGGGACATTCCTTGCTGAGGCTACGCTTAATTCCCCGCAAGCGCCGACATTTTCTTAATGTTTCTCTCAACGATCAGACGGCGTGTGTCGCTGCGGTTCGACCACCGTCGTCAGATAGATTGGTTGTTTCCATCATGATAAATACAGAGCTGTCTAAAGATAATATTCCAAGCATGCCAGCAGTCATCTGAAGGTTAGCCGTAGCCCGAGGGCCGGGCTGAGCGGCGCTGGCGGGCCACGCATGGCTAACTGTGGCCTCGGGGCTATTTTACATGAGCCTTAGCCTGAGGGCTAGAATGCGGGGGACTAGCTTTAGCCCGAGTGCGGGCTTCGGCTATTTTGTCTTCTAACACTCGCTTAGAAAATGTTTAACCCTATTACAGTTTTTAGTAGCCAGGCATGCTAGCTAGCTGCTGCTACATATGCATGCTATGCTATATATATATATATATATATATATATATATATATATATATATATATATATATATATATATATATATATATATATATATATATACATATATATATATATAATATATATACACATATATATATATATATATACATATAGCGTGCACTATGTATTTTTCTAAAAAGTATGAAACATTTTGAGTTGTTTATTTACGTTTGCGCCGACAGCACGGACGCCTGGTCGCACCTGCAGGAAGGCGATTGGCTGCCCCCGGGAGGAAGCCCCGCCCCCCCGTCCGTTCACGTCGCGGGGGGCGGAGCTCCCAGCTCAAGGCAGTGATTTTTTCTCGCCGACTCTCGATTCAACCCCCGGCGAAGCAGCGACAGGTAAGACGCCGCGGAGACGGGATGCTGCAACCGGCTTAGCAGGTCGCCGCGACGACACGGAGGGGAGGGAGGCGGCGGATTCGACCGATCGATCAGAAAATCAATCCCATCAATGAACCGTTCGTTGTTTGTGATTTTTCCCCGTTTTATTTTAAATTTTTATTTAAAATAAAAAAAAAAAAATCAGCCAAATATCATTTTTTAGCAGTCAATTTGATGTAAATAACTGCTGCTAGATGTTTTTTTCATGTCATTGTGTGACTTTTACAGGCGTCTCATTACCATCTCTCATGTAACTGCTTGTTCTTGTCATTAAGAATCATTATTTTATCGCACTTCCGTCTGGCTGGTGTCGGTTTCTCCTCGAAACCCAGAAGCTCTCAGGAGGCTTTTTTTTTTCTCCTCATGAAAAGTTGCACCTCATGGGGTTCCACCTCGGGGGACCCACAGGAACCAGAGCAGGGGTTCAAATTCTTCGGCGTTGAGCGTCTCTCGATGTTGCGTCTCTGACACCCTGATGAATTCCTTCTCGGCCCAAGGTGGTTATTAAGCGCTGGAGCGGAGCAGGTTCTGGCACGTGCCGCTGGAAGGCGGGGCCTGGCGGAACCGCCGGCCTGGGAAACCAGCTCCGCCATCAGAACGGGGGGGTTCTGTCGCCATGACGACGGGATGCTGAAGGGGGGACCGCGAGGCGGCCCTTCCTGGCTTTCTTTCCCGGCCCGGCAGGAAGGAGGCCCGCGCCTCCAGCAGAGCGAAGGCCGGAACCCGGGGTCGGTCTCGAGAACCCGGTTCCACTCGGAGAACCGGGAAGGACGTGCAGAACCCTGTCTCAGGTTCTGCTGCTGGATGTGGATCTGCTGCCGTGGCCCCTGCGTCAGCTCCTGCTCGTTTCTTCTCGTTTTCGGATTTTTTTTAACTGTTCCATAACCTTCCAATCTTTTTTAATTGTTCCATAAATTTTCGATTTCTTTTAATTGTTCCATCACATTTCAATTTTTTAAATTGTTCCATAACATTTCAAATTATTTTTTAAATGTTCCATAACATTTTGATTTTGTTTTTGAATTTTTCCACATTTAAATTTTTTTAAACTGTTCCATAACATTTTGTTTTATTTTTTATTTTTCCATTGCATGTCAATTTTTTTTAAGTTCTCCGTAAAATTTCAATTTTTTGAACATTCCATAACATTTTGATGTTTTTTGATTGTTCCATAATATTTCATTTTTTCAAATAGTTTTATAAAATTTTGTTGTTTTTTTTCAACTGTCCAAAAATATATTTATATTTTTAAAATTGTTCGATAACATTTTGATTTTTTTGTAATTGTTCCATAAAATTCCATTTTTTTTAATTGTTCCATAACCTTTCGATCTTTTTTGTAAATTGTTCCACAAATTTTGGATTTTTTTAAATTGTTCCATAAATTTTGATTTTTTTTAATTGTTCCATAACATGTCAATTTTATATTCCTTTTTTTTTTATTTCAGGAAGTTAACTTTCCTCTCCTTTTAATTTTACCCACGACGACTTCAGCGATTCGAGGCGTTCAGCAAAGAAAACACCCCCCGAAAAAAAACCACCGGGCGAGAGACGGGGTTTCGAGGAGGAACAGAAACCGAATCAGAAATCCAAAATAAATCAAAAAGTTAAAAAATCAAAAAATCAAAAGGATCCCGACGGGAGGCCTTCCAGTGTCGCGGCGTCACGTTGCTGAGCGAACGTGTGTCTCATTGTGATTGGTTTCTTGCAGCCGCTCGTCACCATGTCCCGCCCCCTGCTCTGTCTGCTGTCAATCAGCCTGCTGGCAGGTAGCGAACACACACACACACACACACACACAAACACCTTAAATTAAATTCCACAGATTTTTCTTTTTTTTTTGTAAAAAAAAAATCACCCGTTAATTTCTTCATTCAATATTTTTTAAGGTGAATTTTAGGAGAAATTTGGGGAAATATTCATCCCTTTGTTTGCTAATTTATTCACAACACGCACATTTTTAAGAAATTTAGAATTTCACTCATTCATTCATCCATTCATTCATTCATTCATCCATTCATTCATTCATCCACCAGCTGGTTTATTTAACCAGCCCTCTGGGAAAGTTTTTTTCCGGTGAATTTTCGGGAACATTTTCAGAGGAATTCTAAGAAATTCATGATTTCATTCATTCATTTGTTTGTTCATTCATTCATTCATTCATTCATTCATTCATTCATTCATCCGTCCACCAGCTGCTTTATTTACCCAGTCCTCTGAGGAAGAAAAATTTCAGTGACTTTTCAGAGAAATTTTAAAAGGAATTTTCAAGAAATCCACAATTTCATTCATTCATTCGTTCATTCATTTATTCATTCATTCATTCATTCATTCATTCGTCCATCAGCTGCTTTATTCAAACCACCTGCTGGGATAGTTTTTGCAAAAAGTTTTTTATGGTGAATTTTCAGATACATTTTCAAGAAATTTAGAATTTCATTCATTCATTCATTCATTCATTTCTTCACCAGCTGTTTTACTCAAACAACCCTCTGAGAAACGTTTTTCATAGAAATTCGGAATTTCATCCATTCATCCATCGATTTATTCATTCATTCATTCCTTCATTCGTTCATTTGTTGCTTAAATTCAGCTCTGGTGGAAAGTTTTTCGAAAGGTGAAATTTCAGAGAAATTTTTCAGAGAAAAATCTTCGTAGAAATTTTCAGATAAATTTTCAAGAAATTCTGAATTTCATGAATTCACTTCCTCTTTCAGTCTCTTATTCATTCATTCATTTGTTCACCAGCTGCTTTAATCGAAACCTCTGGGGAACTTTTTTTAAGGTGAAGTTTTCTGAGAAATGTTCAAAAAATTCAGAATTTCATCCATTCCTCCATTCATTTATTCATCCATTCATTCATGCATCCATTCATCCACCCATTCATCCATCCATCCAGTCATTCATCCCTCCATTCATCCATCCATCCATCCAGTCATTCATTCATTCATGCATCCATCCATTCATTTCTTCACCAGCTGCTTTATTCAAACCACCCTCTGGGAAACATTTTTAAGGTGAATTTTCAGATAAATTTTCAAGAAATTCATTCATCCATTCATTCATCCATTCATTCATCCATCCATTCATTCATCCATTCATCCATCCATTAATTCATCCATTCATCCATCCATTCATCCATTCATTCATCCATCCATTCATTCCTTTATTCATTTATCCATTCAATCATTCATCCATCCATCCATTCATCCACCCATCATTAATTCATCCATTCATCCACCCATTCATTCATTCATCCATCCATCCATTAATCCATTCATCACTCCATTCATCCATTCAGCCATCCATTCATTCCTTTATTCATTTATCCATTCAATCATTCATCCATCCATCCATTCATCTATTCATTCATTCATCCATTCATCCATCCATTCATCCATTCATTCATCCATTCATTCATCCATCCATTCATCCATCCATTCATCTATTCATTCATCCATCCATCCATCCATTAATCCATTCATCCATCCATCCATCCATCCATTCATTAAATCATCCATCCATTCATCCAACCAGCCATCCATTCATCCATCCATTCATCCATTAATCCATCCATCCATTCATCCATCCATTCATCCATCCATTCATCTAATCATTCATCCATCCATTAATCCATTCATCCATCCATCCATTAATCCATTCATCCATCCATCCATTCATCCATCCATCCATCCATCCACTCATCCATTCATCCATCCTTTCATTCATTCTTCCATCCATTCATCATCCATCCATTAATCCATTCATCCAACCATCCATTCATCCATCCATTCATCCATTAATCCATCCATCCATTCATCTAATCATTCATCCATCCATTAATCCATTAATCCATCCATCCATTCATCCATTCATCCATC
>CAAKHD010009704.1:0-12806 GCA_901007705.1 Fistularia tabacaria | reverse complement strand
CTCCGAAAGAAAGGGACAGCTTGAAGAAGCTTTCCACTGTCCATCCCTCCATCTACTGACCCAACATCCATCCATCCATCATTCATCCATTCATCCATCCATCCATTCATTCATTCATCCATCCATCCATCATTCATCCATCCATCCATCCCTCCATCTACTGACCCAACATCCATCCATCCATTCATTCATTCATCCATCCATCCATCCATTCATCCATTCATCCATCCATCCATTCATCTAATCATTCATCCATCCATTAATCCATTAATCCATCCATCCATTCATCCATTCATCCATCCATCCATCCTTTCATTCATCCATCCATCCATTCATTCAGCCATCCATTCATTCCTTTATTCATTTATCCATTCAATCATTCATCCATCCATTCAGCCAGCCATCATTAATTCATCCATTTATCCACCCATTCATCCATTCATCCATCCATCCATTTATCCATTCATCCATCCTTTCATTCATTCTTCCATCCATTCATCCATCCATCCATTAATCCATTCATCCATCCATCCATCCATCATCTGGGGAGGTGCAGGTGTGAAGGTTAGCAGCAGAAGGAGGGAAGGAGAGGAGCGCTGGAGGAACCCGGAGGTGGAGAGGAGATGGAGGAGAGGGTGGGGAGAAGCCGGGAGGCAGCAGAAGACGAAGATGAGGAGGTTTAGATGTTCTGGAGATGGTTTGGACGTGGACAGAGGAGGGCTTGAGATGATCTGGGCAGACGCTTGCTGAGGGTTGGAGGTCTGGAGGAAGACCAGAGAGGTTTCTGGACAGGAAGGAGGAGGAGATGGTTAGATGGTCTTGACGTGTCCTCCTGACCCGTCCAGGTGCTTCAGCGGCGCGCCTGACCATCAGCGGCAACTCCTTCGTGGACATCCGCTCCTGTCCCATCACCTACTACGGCTTGACCTACGACCAGATCTTCGTGAGTCCGACCTCCGACCATCTGCGCCGCGCCGCCACCTTCACGGCCTGAACCTCCTTGCTCCTCGCAGGTGGTCTTCTCCAGCGAAGTCTTCCTCATGTGCTTCGCCAGCTCCGACGACCTCGCTCTCAGCACCGACTGCGTGGTGGCGCCGCCGGCCGCTGAGGAGCTTCTGGAGCTGGACGTGATCATGGAGACGGAGGAGGTGGTGGACCTCGTCCACACCGACCCCCCGCTCTGCGTCGTCCAGCTCTTCGTCAACACCACCGGGAGCGAAGACCTGGTTGGTAGCAGGAGATACGGCAGCCAGAACCTGGGCTTCTTCTCCGGAGGTTCTCTCCATCTTCTTCTACCTCGGTTCTGTCCACGGTCTCCTTCCTGGGGTCTTTCCATGTTCTCCTGCCTGGGTTCCCTCCATGTTCTCCTCCTTGGGTTCTCTCAATGTTCTCCTTCAGGTGTTCCCTCAATGTTATCCTTTCTCGGTTCTCTCCATCTTCTTCTACCTCGGTTCTGTCCACGTTCTCCTTCCTGGGCACTTTCCATGTTCTCCTGCCTAGCTTCTCTCCATGTTCTCCTTCAGATGTTCCCTTCATGTTCTCCTGCTTGGGTTCCCTCCATGTTCTTCTACCTTGGTTCTCTCCAGGGTCTCCTTCCTGAGCTCTTTCCATGTTCTCCTTCAGATGTTCCCTCCATGTTCTTCTGCTTGGTTCCCTCCATGTTCTCCTTCAGATGTTCCCTCCATGTTCTTCTGCTTGGTTCCCCCCATGTTCTTCTGCTTGGTTCCCTCCATGTTCTCCTTCAGATGTTCCCTCCATGTTCTCCACCTTTTGTCCGAATCCAGTCAGCAGGTTCCTTGAAGGCCACCAAGGTGTGAATGGGGGACGTGTTGTTGACAGCCGACCTGTCAAGTCAGCGACTTGTAACCAACAACAGCAGTCGTTGTCGTTGTCGTTGTTGTTGTCGTTGTCTTTGTTCTTGTTGTTGTCGTTGCCGTTGCCGTTGGCGACGGTGTCCCGCCAGTGTCTGAGTGTCTCCTGGTCCTTCAGGTGGAGTACTCGTTCTACAGCCACGGGCCTCAGGCCAGCTTCAGCATGTTTGGGTTCAACGCCAACGACGTGGTGAGCGCTAGTCGATCCCGAAGTATTCGCGGCCGGAGGCGGAGCCGAAGCTAACGGTCCGTTCATCTTCTCATTGGCCGGTCCTTCTAGAAACTTGACTTCCTGCTGAACGACACGAGCGTCGTGTCCCTGAGCTTGACGAGCGAACAGACGGCCGCCAGAACCTTCACTGACATCAGCGGCTGCCGCTATGAAGGTGGGCGCCCCCCCACAACAGCCCCCGCCCATTACCGCGGGAACCGCGGCTCCTAGCTGTCGATGCTAACAGCGGCCATCTTTGCTCCTCAGGCTTGTTGTACTTCCCGGGGTCCGAGGCCGACCTCCCCGACTGCTTGTCGCTGACCTGCAGCGCGACCTCGCAGCTCCAAGTCGACCGGTGCGGACCCATGGAGAGTTGCCACGGTAACCAGGGGTAGGTGCACCCGGTGGGATCGAGCGAGCCCCCCCGCCGGACGCCGACCGCCCGGTTGACACGGCGCCCCCCTCCCGCAGGTGTTTGTTCGACGCCACCTGCGTGGTGTCGGGACCCGCGGTGATCGACATCGCCGGTTCCTTCGACTCCGCCCCCGACCGCTGCTTCTACGACCTGCTGGCGCTGGCGGAGGACGCCGGCGTCCGACTGGTCGCCCGCTTCCGGGAACGCCGGCGCAAAGACGTGAGCTTCCTGGACAGCCTGCACCTGGAGACGAATGACGGCAGCATCCTCATCCAGCACGGCGGCAGCGTCCTGGTGAGACCACAGGACGAGCCGGGTCGTCCGACTAACGGGGAAAAACTGTAAGAGCGGAACCCCGTCGAGGTCGAGGACTTCCTGTTAGCCGATTTTGGAGCGGGAACTAGCGTCTCCTTTGTCCTAGGGTTTGTCCGTGGAGGTTCACGGTGGTCCAGGTCAGGGTGTATTCTTGTCAAAATCTTCCTTGTCGTGGCAACTGGACTTGAATTTCTTCTCTTGAAGACGTTTCGCTCCTCATCCAAGAGGCCTCATCAGTTCGTTGTAGCGTTAGCTTGTTGGAAAACGCAACCGGATGCTGACGTTGTGTTTTGTGACCCAAACGCCGCCCGACGATGTTGTTTGTTTTCGTGTTTTCCCGGGTCGATCCAGGTGGACGGCGCCGAGGTGACCCTGAACGCCACGGCGCAGAGCCTCCTCGGCGTGGAAGTGCTCAAAGTCGACACGGGGATCGAGGCCAAGATGGCGCTGGGCGACCACAACGTGACGCTCCTCTTCGACGGCGACACGGCACTGATCCGGGTGGAAGGTGCGCGGAGACGGATGCGGCCTTCTTGTTGACCTTACCGATCGGAAAACGAGTATTTGAGTTTTTGTCTCCGCCCCCGTCCAGGACCGGACCGGGTCGTCCCGCCCCTGGTTGGCTTGTGCGGCAATTCCAGCAGCTTCGACAAGTGGAGGAGCGACCAGAGTCCCGGCGGGTGAGCCCTCGCCGCCTCGTCAAATAAAAAACGTCAACCTCCGACGTCCGCTTGAACCCTCATGTTCCTCCTGACCCCTTTTCGCTCGACGCCCCCTAGCTGTGACATGCAGTACACCGAGGAAGACCCCTCTATCGACTGCGGCCCGGTAATCGAGCGGTGAGCACGATCGGACTTTAGCCGACACCTTTCCAGTCGCGCGGCGCCAAATGGTCACCTCTGCCTCTTCTCCTTTGTGTGTCCGACAGCTGCGCCCTCCTGTTGGACGCACCCTTCTCCGCCTGCCACGGTGCCGTGGACCCCCAGCCCTACATGGACGCCTGCGACGTGACCCTGTGCAGGTACCCGATGGTGGACCGGCTCGGATGTCAGTTCATGGAGGCCTACGACCGAGTGTGCGGCATCTACAGCGCCGACTGGCAGGATGGGTGGAGGTCCCACGTCAAGTGCCGTAAGAAATGTCTCGTGTGTTGTGAAGCTTCTGGGGTTGTCTAGCTGGTCGGGGGGAGAAGGCCTCACCTCCAGAGCTCCATCATGAAGCTCTCTTGTGTTGAAAAAGAAATGTTTTTGGATACGTAGCCTAAATCTTGACATGGTCTTCTGGTGGCCTACACCTGAAGCACACTCCCGAACCTTGTGCCCAAGTTGTCTGGAGGTGATCGAGACCATGCGGTCAGGAGTCGCGTTGTGTTCAAGAACCGTACCCCCTTCCGGGTGGAGGGAGACCTGCTCTTGATGGTTTTGGATACGTAGCCTTGGCTTTGCAGTGGCCAAACCTGTAGCACGCTCTTGAACCTTCTGCCCACAGCGGTCTGGAGGTGTCCACAACCACGAGAGACCTCAAATGATTGGTTCACGCCCCCTGTTAGACAGGAAGTGGCGATCGGTGATCCCCTACGATATCCTTTTAATGGGCCGAGAGGCCGTGATGGTACCCGGAGTTTTTCTGCGCGCGTTTAAAAAGTCGATCAGAAATACGCACCATCCTGGAGGGGACACCTTCCTCCAGGAGATCTGACCTGGTCTGCGTCCTGTGCATCTCAGCCGCCGCCTCCGCCGCCTTCTGCCAGGACAGAGTCTGCCTGGACCACGAGTTCTGCGCCACGACGCCGAGCGGACATCCCGCCTGCTTCTGCCGTGCCATCTTCGCCCACCCGTACAAATCTGCCGAGATGTTCGGTGAGGAGGAGGACTTTGAGACATCGCAGCAACATCAACACTTGGAAATGCGAAGGTGCGAATTATCTTCTCGTGCGTGTCCAGGAGACCCCATCGTCTGCGAGGAGAACCAAGCCTCGGTGTCCCTGGTGTCCTGCCTGCTGGAGGAGCGAGGCTTCGACTACTCGATGTTGGCCCTGAACGACGAGACCTGCCTGGGTCTGCTGGACAAGGAGACCCACTTGCTCAACTTCTACTTCAACAGCAGCCACCTCTGCGGCGCCGAGGTCCTGGTGGGTGGTCCACGCACGGTCCTCCTTGACCTGCGACTTTCTCCCGCTCTCCTCGGCTTCTTTGGTCCAAACTTAAAAGAGCGGGTTCCTTCACTTGCGGTTGGGATTCGAACCAGTTTGGACCAGCCTGAAGAGTCAGGTGGTCCAAGAGATCCCCGAAGAGACGCCAGCTCGGTAACCGCCCCCGTGTGATCCCGCAGAGCAACGACACCCACATCATCTACAAGAACACCATCAGGATGCTGGACCACGAGGAGGTCATCGTTCGCCATGAGCACATCTCCCTGGACTTCTCCTGCTTCTACGGCATCCCCGACTCGAGCAGCATGTTCTTCAGACTCAGAGACAAGTGGGTGTTCGCTTCCTCTTTTGTGACATTCCAGCCGCCAGCTCGTTGAATCCTGACGGCGTGTGCGTGTGCGCGCAGCTCCGTGGTCCAGCACATCACGTCCGGGGCGTGGAACTTCGTCCTGTCCTTGAAGACCTACACCGACCCGGACCGGACCCAGCTGGTGGATCTGGGCGCCGAAGTCCAGCTGGACCAGAAGATCTGGGTGGAGCTCATGACCGAGGGGCTGGACAACACCCTGGTCGCAATGGTGACCGACTCCTGCTGGGCCACCGGCGAACCGTCGCCGGACGCCTCCCTGAGATACGACATGATCGCGAGCGGGTGAGCCGCCGTCTGAAAACATCTCGCCAAGATGGCGGCGCGGCCGTTTGACGCTCGTTTGACCGCAGCTGCGCCGCATCGGAGGACCTGCAGATGGAGGGGAACGGCGTGGGGACGTCCAACTACTTCTCCTTCAACATGTTCCAGTTCCCGACCAGCGCCGAGGTGTACCTGCACTGCAAGGTCACGCTGTGCGTCGGCAGCGGCAACAGCTGCATTCCGGTACGTCGTGAGAATTCGCACCGCTGTTTTTTTTTTTCATTACTAATCTTATCGTAACGCGGCAGAAGCTCCAGGCGCTGACGCTCGCCTCTCCCATTGGTTCCTCGTCGGAATTTGCTCTTTTGGAACCGGCTCCGTCGAGCGAAGGACTTAGCCGGCGGCGAAAGAAACTTAATTACTTTTCCAGAAGACAGGAGTGACGGGACCGGTCGGACGGGGGAGTGGAAAGTGAGCCTAGCTTAGCCGCTGCAGAGCGGAGGCCCTGAGGGCAATGCTCTTCAACTTGATGTTTGCGTGGCAGGCGTGGACGGCGAGGCGCTTTTGCATGCACGACATGTCGGCCTGACGTCACGCTTAACCTTCAAACCACCCCACAAATGTGACTTGTTTGTCATTAGCCTGCGCTAATGGTAAATAAAGCTAACCATTGTAAGACTGGATGAAAAAGGTCAGGCCCTTCACGATCAAACACATACACATTTTTTTTTCTGGGCGTTCTCTAACTAGGCTAATTCGAGTCTGCCAAGCTAAAGTGCGGTCAGCACAGCTAACATTAGGTCTGCCAGGCTAATGTAGAATCAGCAAGGCTAACATAGAGTTTACCAGGCTAATGCAGAGTCTGCAAGGCTACATAGAGTCAGCAAGGCTAACACAGAGTCAGCAAGGCTAACTAATGTCGTCAACAAGGTCAATGCAGAGTCTGCAGAGCTAACATAGAGTCATCCAAGCTAAAGTAGACTCTGCAGAGCTAACGTACAGTTTACCAAGCTACAGTCGAATCTGCAAGGCTAACACAGAGTCAGCAAGGCTAATTAGGGTCTGCCAAGCTAAAGTACAGTCGGCACAGCTAACATAGAGTCAGCAAGGCTAGCTAATGTCGTCAACAAGGCTAATGCAGAGTCTGCAGAGCTAACGCAGAGTCTGCCAAGCTAGGATAGAGTCAACAAGACCAATATAGTCAGCAAAGCTAACGTAGCGTCAGCAAGGCTAACATAGGGTTTGCCAGGCTAATGCCGGCATATTGAAGTCAATATTCATATTTCTCTCGTCCTCCAGAGCTGTGCGCGACGCCGTCGGAGACGCCGGTCCCTAGGCTCCGCCTCCCGCGAAGGAGACCCCACCTTCATCAGCATGGGCTGGACCAAATAGGTAAAAACCGCACACACCAGCGATGGCGGGTGGCGCCATCTAGTGGCGGGAGGTGGGTGGAGTCCATCCAAGGAGAAGGACGAGGAGCTCCACGACGCCACGGTCACCGTGCTTCTGGTTGTGTTCCCCAGGTGGTTGCCATGGCGAGCCGTCGCCGCCTGGATCTCCGTGGCGACGTATATAAACTCCCGCTGGCGTGGTGAAGGGGTGAACTTTCAAACTGTCCTTTTCTTGCTACATAACATAATTAAAATAAACCTGGTATCGGATTCTTTTTTTGAAAAAAAAAATGTTTCTCCTTGGTGTTTCTAAGACCTGACAGAAAGTCCCATATTATTCCCAAGGTGGAACAACTGATGGATGGGCGTTGTGGATGACAGGGCGAGGCTAACGTCTCTCACATTTTGTATCGGGTTTAAGTGATCACGAATAAATGCATCAGCGAAGAGCCGTGTTCTTTGAATGGAATCCCAACCGTTTTGTTGACATATCAGTTTATTATTATCATTATTATCGCTCTGTTTCACTGTTCTAATGGTTTCGAGCAAATCATCAGTTCTGATAGAGACAGAGAAAGGCAGTTTATTCTTATGAATTACCAAATTAAAATGTAAAAGTACACCAAGCGTCCCATTGCTCAACGGATCCACGTACTTTCGGCTGTCCTTTTTTTTTTTTGTGCACTTCCTGTCGACGGCCGGGACGTTTCACGGTCAAATGTCAACATGGCGCCGCGCCGGTGGAGGTTCTCACGAGCGCCCTCTGCTGGACGGACCTTAAAGAGCCTCGGGTCCGGGTCCCGGCTCGAAGATCAACGTTGGACCTCCACGTTTGCGCGGAATACGACATGTTTTTCCGAATTCATTTGACGACGTTTTTGACAACGGGGGAGGCAAAGGCCGGGAGCAGGAGGTTCTTGAGTTGGAGGTTCATCAAACGGAGAGGATGAGATGCAGAGAGGAAGAGGACGACGAGGAGATGGACAAGGACTCCAGGTGAATGAGCGAAGGCGAGGCCTCGGCAGGCGCGGCTTTCTGGTCGTGGACCTCCAACTCCTCCAGGCTGACCTCCACGAACGGTTCGCTGAGACGGAGGGCTGGAAGAGAAGGTGTTCGGACTTCAGCAAGGAATCGGCGAACGATGGAACGACGGCCGTCCGTCCATCCACACGAAGCTAACATTAGCTAAACAACGCTAAGATAACAACCGCCTGGACTCTCACAGCTGTTGCTTTTGCTGCTCGATTCCTTGAAAAGGTCGTCGGATGCGTCGTCGCTGGGGTTCTTCTGGTCATCCTGATGTTCCTGCTGGCCTGAGAAGGTACAAGACGGTATCACAACCTCCACCTCCACGTTGCATTTTTGCTAAGTGCTAGCACATGTGGGCGGGGCCCTTGAGGGCTTCCCAGAAGGTGTGCATCGCTGCCAGATCGCAGTGAAATCTAGCGGCAATGAAAGAACTTGTTCTCGCAGCCCTGGGAGCGACCAGCTAGGCTAACACAGAGTTAGTAAGGCTAACATAGAGTCAGCATGGCTAACATAGAGTCAGCAAGGCTAACGCAGAGTCAGCAAGGCTAACGCAGAGTCAGCAAGGCCAGCGTTGACTCAGCAAGGCTAATGCAGAGTCAGCAAGGCCAACATAGGGTCTGCAAGGCTAACAGTCAGCCAGGCTAATGTAGAGTCAGCAAGGCTAACACAGAGTCAGCAAGGCTAATGCAGAGTCAGCAAGGCTAATGCAGTAACCTACCAAGCTAAAGTAGAATCTGCAGAGCTAACATTAGGTCTGCCCAGCTAACGTAGAATCAGCAAGGCTAACTCACAGTCAGGATGGCTAACATGGAGTCAGCAAGGCTAATGTCGTCAACAAGGCTAATGCAGAGTCTGCAGAGCTAACGCAGAGTCTGCCAAGCTAGGATAGAGTCAACAAGACCAATATAGTCAGCAAAGCTAACGTAGCGTCAGCAAGGCTAACATAGGGTTTGCCAGGCTAATGCCGCGTGTGCCAGGCTAACGCTAGCCCAAGTGTTTGCTGTGGCGCTTTTCACCGTCTCCCGTTCAGATTTGGAAACAGATGAGGTTGT
This sequence comes from Fistularia tabacaria, assembly GCA_901007705.1. Taxonomy (NCBI): domain Eukaryota; kingdom Metazoa; phylum Chordata; class Actinopteri; order Syngnathiformes; family Fistulariidae; genus Fistularia; species Fistularia tabacaria. The sequence continues at coordinate 3,739 of CAAKHD010009704.1, read as the reverse complement.
AGAAAAGGCACCTGTGTGTTCGGTACCGTCCTCCACCTCCACCTCCACCTCCAGCTGCGTGGCCGCACCGTTGGAAGGAGCCGGAAGCTCCTCGTCCATCTCTTCTCCTTTCGCTGGATCGGGACGGGAACAAAAAAAAAAAAAAAAAAACGATGACTCTTTTCCGAAGACGGAAAAACCCGGCGCGAGTGGAACCCCCGCCTCCCGTCCCTTCCGTCCTTCTCACCGTGGTGGTCCAGCCTGATGGCCTCGAAGGTTCCCATGTGCTCGCTGAGGAGGCGGGCGGGAATCGGCTGGCTCAGGTCGAAGGAGTGCGTCTGTCGGGGGGGAAACAAAAACGGAAAAAAAAAACGCGTCACGGAGCCGGGTCTGCGCCGCCGCCGCCGCCGCCGCCGTCAGGGCGTTTTCAGGAAGCTCACCCGGTCGGCTCTCCGGAGCAAGTAGATGAACGTGAGCAGAATGATGATCATCAGGATGATGAGGACCAAGATCACGTAACCTGAGGAGACGGGCCTCGGGTTAATACTGAGGTTCGGCCTTCCGGAAGGGTGTTAGCTTGAAGCTAGGTGGGACTCTTACCCCAGGACAGATCAGGATCTGCCATCATCTCTGAAACACAAGGAGAGGCTGTTAGCTTCTGTCGGGTGAGGAACCCACCGAGAAGTCCACCGGAAAGGACGAGATTAGCCGGCGTGTCGTCGCCGGACGCGTTGTCGCCATTTACCCGTCACCCCTGAGGTGTGCGACGTGGAGGCGGAGCCTGTCGTTGCCAGGACAACCGTGGTCGTCCACTGCCGGTTGGCGCCGCCGTCCTGCGAGGAGAAACACCAGGACCTCCGTCTCACAAGCAGGAAAAGCAATAACAATGCAAGAGTCGATTTTGCATCAGTCTCAATTAATCTCAATTAATCTCAATTAATCTCAATTAATCTCAATTAATCTCAAGTCATCTCAAGTCATCTCAATTCATCTCAATTCATCTGAATCCATCTAAATTATTTGAAACAAATTGAAATTTATTCATTTGAATCAAGTCACCTGAATAACCACTAAGGCAGAGAATTTCAGTTGAAAAAGTTAGCCGTCGTAGTTGGTTAGCTCAAGGTAACGTAGCTGAACTTCACACTGTTACCTTGAAGCCGGGCCAGATCTCAATTAATCTAAGTTCATCTCGATTAATCTGATTTCATTTCAAGTCCTCTGAATTGATCTAAAGCCCTCTAAATTGATTAAAATGTGTTTAAATGTATTAACTTTAATTTAAATCAAGTCACCTGAATAACCTTTAAGGCAGAGAGTTGTAAATGTTAGCCGTTGTAGTTGGTTAGCTCAAGGTACATGAATATCAATTAATCTCAGTTAACCCAAATTAATGTTAATTAATTTAAACTCATCTGAATTCATCCAAATCCATCTAAATGATTTGAAACTAGTATCCACACTCATTCAAATCACCTTTCACAACCTTTAGGCTAGTGAATCTCAGTGGTTAGTTAGCTCAAGGTAACGTGGCTGATCTTCACACTGTTACCTTTGAGTCGGTCGAGATGGTTCCGTTGGTCTTCTTGCTGTCCTCGGGGTGAGCCGTGGACGTCGAGGTCTCCTCGGTGGAGATCCAGCTGGTGGTGCTGGTCCCGGTAACTGTTCCAAACAAAGGGGTCGCAATCAGTCTGGGAGGGACGTTAGCGTGGAAACGAGGCGCCTCGATGGAAACGTTCATCGCTAAAAAAAAATGTCTTTGTCGATGGGGAAAAAGGAAAGCTAGCTGTTGTTAGCCTAGCAAAGGAGAAGGATTTGTTTGTTGGTGGGAAACAGAAAAGCGAACTTGGGCCCGTAAAGAGGAAAAAAAAATTTAACTGGGGGGCAGAGAAGCTAAATGTGGTTGTGCTAGCAAAGGGGAACGTAACTGTTGTTAGCCTAGCAGAGAGCAGCGTTCTCTTTGTCGGTAAGAAGAAAAAAAAGCTTAATGTTGTTTGCCTAGCAAAGAGGAATATTTTTTTGTCAGCGGGAAAAAAAAGCTAAATGTTGCTAGCCTAGCAAAGTGGAACATTTTTTTGTCAGCGGGAAAAAAAAGCTTAGTGCTGTTAGCCTAGCAAAGAGGAACATTTTTTTTAGTGGGAGAAAAAAGCTAATTGTTGTTAGCCTAGCAAGGAAGAACATTTTTTTGTCAGCGGGAAAAATGAAAAGCTAACTGTTGTTAGCCTAGCAAACAGGAGCAGTTTTTTGTTAGTGGGAAAATGAGGGGCTCAGTGCTGTTAGCCTAGCAGAGAGGAACATTTTTTGTTTGCAGGCATAAAAAAAGCTAAATGTTGTAAGCCAATCAAAGAGGAGCATTTTTTTGGACGTGGGAAAGAAGCTAAATGCTGTTAGCCAAGCAAAGAGAAAAATGTTTTTTGTTCGTGGAAAAACGAAAAGCTAAATGTTGTCAGCAGAGCAAACAGGAACATTTTTTTTTGTTAGCGGGGAAAAAGAAAAGCTAACTTGTTAGCCTACCGGGGTTGCTGTTGCCGTCCTCAGCCGTCCTCGTGGTCTTGTCGTCGAACTTCGTAGAGACGCTGTGGGTGGTGCGTGTCGCTGGGGTTGTTGTCGTCATGGGAAGCGACATGTTGGGGGCCGGATCCGTTTCCCCGGAGACCCACGGCGAGCACACAACTGTCACACGACAAACTGTCAGAACGCCGGCCGCCCTCCAGATCACACAAGCGAAAGCATGTCTCGCCTTTGCCCTCCATCAATAGCCCCGGTGTGTGTGCGTGTGTGTGTGCTTGTGTGTGTGTGTGTGTGTGTGTGTTGTCTGGTAAAAATGTGTGTGTGTGTGTCATAAGTTAGCGTGTATGTGGTATCTAGTGGTAAGTGTGTGTGTATGTGTGTGTGTGTGTGTGTGTGTGTGTGTGCGTGTGTGTTGTCTGGTAAAAATGTGTGTGTGTGTGTCATAAGTTACTGTGTATTTGGTACCTGGTATAGTGTGTGTATGTGTTTGTGTGTGTGTGTGTTTGGTAAAAATGTGTGTGTGTGTCATAAGTTACTGTGTATTTGGTACCTGGTATAGTGTGTGTATGTGTTTGTGTGTGTTTGGTAAAAATGTGTGTGTGTGTCATAAGTTAGTGTGTATGTGGTATCTAGTGGAGTGTGTGTGTGTGTATGTGTGTGTGTGTGTGTGTTTTACCTGAAATTGAAATTCAAAAATCGTTGCGTTTATGTGTGTCTGTGTGTGTCATAAGTTCTTGTGTATGAAATTTGGGGGGGTGTGTGTGTGTGTGTGTGTCTGTGTGTGTGTGTGTCATGCGTTACTGTGTATGTGGGTGTTGGTATAGTTTTTGTTGGGTTTTGTGTGTTTGTGTGTTTTGTAAAAATGTGTGTGTGTGTCATAAGTTACTGTGTATTTGCTATCTGGTATAGTGTGTGTATGTGTTTGTGTGTGTTTGGTAAAAATGTGTGTGTGTGTCATAAGTTAGTGTGTATGTGGTATCTAGTGGAGTGTGTGTGTGTGTATGTGTGTGTGTGTGTGTGTTTTACCTGAAATTGAAATTCAAAAATCGTTGCGTTTATGTGTGTCTGTGTGTGTCATAAGTTCTTGTGTATGAAATTTGGTGGGTTGTGTGTGTGTGTGTGTGTGTGTGTGTGTGTGTGTGTGTGTGTGTGTGTGTGTGTTGTGTGTGTGTGGGTGAGTTTATCTGTCTATTTGTATTTTTCTTTGTGTGTTTATTTCAAACAGAGAGTGTTTATATATATATATATT
>CAAKHD010009703.1:0-12360 GCA_901007705.1 Fistularia tabacaria | reverse complement strand
CTACAGATCACAATATTATCTGCAAACATCATGGTCCATGGAGATTCCTGTCTAACCTCATCTGTCAGCCTGTCCGTCACCACTGCAAACAAGAAGGGGCTCAGAGCTGATCCCTGATGAAGACCCAACCCCACCTTGAACTTTTCTGTCTCACCTACAGCACACTTCACCACTGTCTCACAACCAGCATACATGTCCTGGACCAGTCTAACATACTTCTCTGTTACTCCAGACTTCCTCATACAATACCAGAGTTCTTCTCTCGGCACCCATTGTATGCTTTTTCTAGGCCTACAAAAGCACAATTCGGCTCCCTCTGACCTTCTCTGTACTTCTCTATTAGCATTCTCAAAGCGAATACTGCATCTGTGGTACTCTTTCTAGGCATTAAGCCATACTGCTGCTCACAAATACTGACTTCAGCTCTCAGTCTAGTTTCCACTTCTCTCTCCCATAACTTCATTGTATGGCTCATCAACTTTATCCCTCTATAGTTACTGCAATTCTGCACATCCCCCTTATTCTTAAAAAAAGGGCACCATCACACTTCTTCTCCACTCTTCAGGCATCTTCTCTCTCTCTAAGATCCTGTTGAATCATCTAGCCATAAACTCTACCGCTGCTTCTCCTTGACATTTCCATACCTCCACAGGTATATCATCTGGACCAACTGCCTTTCCATTCTTCATCCTCTTCAATGCCCTCCTCACTTCACTTTTACTAATCTCTGCTACTCTGTGGTCTACAATAGTCATCTCTTCTTCCCTTACCTCTTTCATTTTCCTCATTCATCAACTCTTCAAAATACTCTTTCCATCTTCCCATCACTCTTCTAGCATCTGTCAATACATTTCCCTCTCTATCTCTCTGTTTTGCCAACCTGTATAAATCATTCTCTCCCTCCTTACTGTCCAACCGAGCATACAAGTCATTGTATGCCCTTTGTTTTGCCTTTGCTACATCTATCTTTACTTCACGCTGTTAGGGCCAGCTTCAAGCAAGACCCTGAATGCACATAATGTTCAGCTCCTTGCTCCTGCATGCAGGCACTGAAAACCCCATACCGTCCTGCAGCTGATGCCAGTTACATGTTTTCTTTCTGCTTTTTTTCTGTCGTCACTTTCTTAATGCGGTAAGAACCCCCACCCCCGACCAGCACCCCCATCAATTCTTTATGTGCGTGCGTCCGTCTTACCCTGATTTCTGATGGCGTCCTGGGATACGTGGACCTTCGGCTTCTGCCGCTGTTCGATCCTGGCCAGGGCTGCGGCTCCTGCCCGCTGGGCACCTTCACTGGGAGCATGTCGATTATGCTTGGCACTGGAGCTGCTCTGCACCACCTCAGGCGCAGCTCTAATGTTTGTATGAGGGGGCTGGGAGGTTACAAGCGACTAATGTTCCGGCAACCCAAATTGAAAATTCCCTACAATCCACACGCAGTAACCCAACAATAGCGTCGAGTTTAGCTGTATTTCCTCCATTATTCTACAGTACCATACACCGAGACTGCCAGACGGCAGTAACACAGACTGTCAACAGCTTAACTGGCTTACCTGAGATACAACACAAATAACGCAAACTAAACGGGCTTCTTTTGAAGATTAACGGTTATCTCTCCCTTATTAGGCTACACCTCTATATGCTAAGATCTATTATGTAACACCAGCTAACGAAGCAAGACAGCCAGACCGTTCATTCATGCCTTGACAGTGTATAAGCCGTTTACTTACACGGTTTTATAACATATTTTAAGTTGCAAGGTTTAACGTCGCAAACGTTTGAAAGCCAGTTTTAGCTATGTTGCTACCACTAGCATTGATATGGCTCAGTAAAGTTTGCGGATTACCTTGTCTCTTCCGTTAGTTTCTTCCCAGGACCAGCCGATTTAAATTTTATATCCTTCTTGATGTCATCAAAAAACTTCTTCATTTTTCCTCAATTCAGAAAAAAACTGAATTGACGTGTTAACACTCACACCTAGCTAGCCTAAGCTAGGAGGAGGATCAAAACAAACAGTTTTAGCTCAACTGACAGGAGACAAACTACTTCCGCCTCAGCAGGGATTGTGTCGCCGCCGTGTGGTGGAATTCAGAACTGAAACGTAAAAGGCAGCAGAGCCCTCCGTGCAGCGTCTTTCACAGATCTTTTACAGTCGTGACTTTATACGGCCCTAATTTTCAATGGTAATTACCCTTCACTCGTTTAGCCTGAGCTTTCAAATATTTATGTTCTTTGAAAATCGAGTGCCCCTCGGACTTTTGCAAATAATGAAATTGAATGAAAACTCTGATTGACATTTGCCTTGCATCCCGATTGATATTGCTGGATTTCGTTTCTTTGCAATACATATCATTAGGTGGGTTTTTTAAAATATTGTAAAATTATTAATAATTTTGAGAATTAAGTGCCAAAAGAGGTTTTGAATTATATATATCTCAGGAATGTATTGCATGATTGAGAAATTTGTATTTAGCATACGTGTTAATCCAACCTGAACCTCTTTTGAGTGTTGTTTATGTCATTGTAAAATGTCCTCAGTAATTTTTCAGTAAATGGAATTAGACCATTCATGTGTTTAATCCATAATAAGAGACACTATTAGTGCTGTTTTGTATTTATAGAACACATCTATACATTTTTATTGACAAAAAACCCAATTTATTTTGCGCGATTATCAATTTTGCAGACGTAAAACAGGCATGATTCATGGTACCTTTGCTCCTCCTTTGTATCTTCTTTTTCCTTGGAGAGACAAAAACATTGGATTTATAACTTTATACTGGCCAATCCAATATCAGAACTGATAATTTCAGTATCCAGAGCAGTGACTTGATAATAGTGAGTGTATGTCTGAATTGAACAGGATGTCCCAGCCATTTGAGTTGGGGTGCTGTTTGCTGTGAAGATGACATGCTTTTTCTGCCTAGTTGTAGTGCTGAGACTGTTCCTCCCTCGTCATCAACTTCCACTCTGTTAGTGAGAGCACAAGAACGCAATTGATCATGAACCAACAGTAGCAGATGCAACATTATTATATGCAGATTGGTATTTTGAAGGGGCAGTAAAATTGAATCCTTTTAACACCCAAAACTCTAAATGTGTGGCTGTTCTCTTATTAACTGAAAAAATAGCCACCTGTTTCAAGTAGATTAGTCATTGTCTAGACTAAAGAATAAATGAGAAAAGCATTTGGACAAAACTTTTTCCCAGCGGTGATGGACTTTGTTTAACTCCGTACAAACATATTTGCTGCCCAAGTGTTGCACCGACAACAGTGTTACTTGATTATCTACCACAATATTTCTTCTCTGCCCCTTCCCATCAGGCAAGAATGCTTTCGGTGGCCTCTTCACATATGGACAGTCCCGGACACTATGCTTTCTCTCGAACCTGTAAAAAAAAAGGAAATATAGTACTAACCTTCATGTAGATGAAATTGTGGTTGATTTTGTTTTGTTGTGTGGAAAGTATTTACGTCTTTGTAGATAGGAGGTGGGTGGCATGGTGGCGCAGTAGTTAGTGCTGCAGTCTCACAGCACAAAGGACCCTAGTTCAATTCCAACAGGGAACCATTCTGTGTGGAGTTTGTATGTTCTCCCTGTGTCTGCATGCGTTTCCTCCGGGTCCTCCGGTTTCCTCCCACAGCAGGTTAATTGAAAAAAATTGGGAAAAATTTGTCCCGAATGAATGAGTGAGTGAGTGAGTGAATGTTGTTTGTCGATACATGTGGCCCTGCGATTGACTGGCGACCAGTCAAGGGTGTATCCCGCCTTTCGCCCGATGACGGCTCCAGCATCCCCCGCGGCCCTGAGTGTAGGATAAACGGCAGAAGATTGATGGATGGATGGATGGACAGATAGAAGATAGATAGAAGGTCAAGAAAGATGGAAGGACCTCAAATTCAATAAATAATTTCTCCATCCCTACACTGAGTAAAGACAAACATAACTATTATACAGGAGGAGGTCAAGGTGTAACGATGCTAACAGGCTGAGAATATTCAGTCGTGATTAATGTTTGTGTTACCTACAAAAAACAAACCTTGATACATAACCATGCCTCCAGGGGGCTTCATGGCACATGACTGGAGACAAACACATCAAACAGATAGTTACATAAACTCCAAGGGTTTTACATTTCCATCAGGGCAGGGGTCTTCACAGGTGAGAGCAAGCCAAGCAATCAGGTTGAGGCAGCTGGAATGGTATGTGCTGTGGAGGGATTGAGAGAGGGAGATATTTAGACATTTTTTAAATGTACTTTGAAACATTTTTTCAAAATATACATTGAAAGAAAACATAGATTGCATTGGATGATCCAGTCTAGGGTTTACTTTGGAACTAAAAATAACTAAATTGTAAAAAATGTTTCAATTGTTTTTTACTGAGTCTTAGATTTCCAGATTTGCTAATCATATCATAGTGAATTAACCATTTTATTTGGTAATTTACTTTTAACAAAATAATGTTTAGTTTATACCAGTTTGCACACAACATATTGACATTCAGCTATTGAGCAAAAGTAGCATTGCATCGCTCTCATTTTAAGTTCATAGGAATCACCAAAATTAAATAGCATCAAACAAATTAGTAAAAAGCTTGAAAAAGCCCACTTACACATAAATACATACAGTGTATACATATGTATGTATGTATTGTAGCACTTAATCATTGATGTGGTATTTAGCAACTGCATTCATTCTTACCATCCACTTTGAAAAAAATATTGAAGTGTTGACAAGATTTTACCAGGTGAGCAGGATTCATGTGACTGACTGGTGAAGCTCCTGGAAGTGAAGGCATCTGGATTTGATAGTGCTGTGGAGAGCGAGAACAGGTTTGCACACCTGAAGCACAGATGTACAATTGCAGTAACTAGTATTCTTTCATAAATGTTGACCTTTTTTAAATCCCTTGAAGAATTTCCGATTTCAGATAATGCAGTTTTCTAAGCAGAGGACTCCAACGTGAGGTGAGACCAATTTGAAGTTCTTGCAGCCATTGATGAACAAAACATCCAAACACTGGACTGTACGGTGACAGTCGACATTCAGCAACACATGGTTAAGGTAACAGAGTTTTCAGAGGCTTCTTCACATTTCATGCCAGCATGTACCTCAGCCTGCTTCCCACTAACTTGGGTGTGGATGAAATCACCTACAGCTGACTGTGGTTAAGGCCAGAGGGGATGTTGGAGATATTAAAACTGGCCTCCAGAGGGCAAATTGCGCCACCAGATTCACTCCCTGCGGCTCTGGGGTCAAGTTTGGATGGAAATCGTGGCTCATCAGTAGGAGCGCAAGTGTTAGGTGTATCACTTACAATGTCACTTAGAGTGGACAACACATTATCCCACTCTATCTCTGCAATGGTCAGCTCTAAGTCGTTCTCCATGGTCGTTGTCTGCTTTGATGCATATGATAAGAGGACTGTTTAAGAGGCATTTTTTCAGGGACTGATCGGTATTTCAGCAGAAATTAATTTTATACAATATGGCGACGGAACTATGTACTAAGATTTGTATGCCTGACTATTGTCTAAATTCTAAAAAGATTGACAAATATAATATTACCAAAGCACAACATTAACACACACAATTGTCAGTTTCTGCAACTAGTTTACTTTTAAAACTGTGGTGTTAGTGTTATGTCAAAAGCTCTTGCCTGGGAAGCTGAGGTGACAAGGGCAGATGACGTCAGAGTTAGAGGGACAGGGGTGTATTGTTTTGGATGTCAGCATGGGAGATGGTAGGTAGAGGTTGGTTCTAATAAAGTTACGCATTACTAAACTACAGCCGACTTATGATTTACTTGGTATAACACGGGAACACAACAAAAACTACATTCATTCCTTTTGAGGCTAAGGCGACTTGGGATGGTCGAATTAAAAAGTGATTTTTTACTTTACTTTTTAATCAAGTTAATTTTCTGTTGTATTCTCAATTTCTCTATTAATAAATACTGTCTAAAATATGTAGTCTCCAAGTAATAGTTGCAGTCTCACATTTCTTTCAAAATGCATTGCTCATATGCTTAACATGATCACTTTATTAAAAAAAAGATACAGAAAAACAAAGGATGAAGTCCTTGAACATTTGCATCCACAGTTTTCTCTTTTAGATTTCCTCTGTCACAAAGCTGATATGTCACTGCAAGTGTAATGGTCATGAGTTAATGACTCTGAAGGGTGTTGTTCTGCAGCAGAATCAATGCCTTTTGGTTTTTGGTATTCACAATCAATTTTACTGACGCTGATCAAACTACATGTTATTCATTAAAGCAATTAGTTAAAAATTGAAAATAGATATTAAATATTGTATGTAACAAATTCATAGTCATGTCACTGGAGCTTTCATTCAACATCTGACACAATGTCTTGTGGTTAAACTGTAATGTAAAGTCAAATTTCTATTGCCCCTCTGAGAAACAAAGATCAATAAATCTATCTACTTATATATGTACTTTATATACTGTATAAGCATGCGCCCATTTTAAAATTGTCCTGATGTCATTTTTCCTCTAATTCAAAGTATAATAGTGTCATTATGTTTTACGAGGCAAATATTGAGCCAAGGTAGCCTAATGTCGCTGTTTAATATTAAGTCACAGTGGGAAATAACTTATGAATGTTTTGACTGCCTGGAAAAAAAAAGTAATTTTCAGGGCTTGTGGTCCCTGAATTTCTTTGATCCTTAATGCCATAATATCACTTCCATCAGGATCTTACCAGGTTACTAGATTCAGCCATCTGCATGGAAGGGTGCTGGTAAGAAAGACAAGAGGTACTGTCTAAATTTCTATCCCACCACCACACAAATGCACACATTAAGCTTTAATGCACTTGTGCGCACACCCAGACATGCAGACAACAAAGGGGTCTAAATGCCCAACAAGTAAAAAGATAAAAGAATGGATTGTCTGAATATTGTAAGTTACTGTGGCAAAAAAAGAAAAATCCAATTAGAAAGGTTTGACTTGATGATAGATACATTCTTACCTTCTGTGTTTGTTCATTCTAGCTTATATTTTTTCCGTCTTGTTGCTAGTTATTTTTGGTGAGGGTATTTTATTTATCTGTATTTCAAGCAAAAGTTGTTCAGATGTTTGCTGTAAAATAAACATGTCTGCCTTCTTCTTCTGTGACATCATAAAGCCACCCAATGTCCTGTTATTGTCAGCTGTTACCAACATTCCGATGCTCTGGTCTACCGTTCTTCATCTTGCTTTCAAGCTTGTCTTTTAAATCAAGATACCCTTAAAAAAGTGAATTTAAATTTAATCAGAAGGATTTCATCTAAAATGAAAGGAAAGGTTTACACAACAGTGGTGAGACCAGCGATGCTGTATGGTTTGGAGACAGTGGCAATGAACAAAAGACGAGGCAGAGCTGGAGGAAGCAGAAATGAAGATGTTGAGGTTCTCTTTAGGAATGGCGAGGACGGATAGGATCAGAAATTAGTCCATCAGGGGGACAGCTCATGTTAGATGTTTTGGAGAGAACGTCAGAGAAGCCAGACTGAGATGGTTCGGCCACGTACAGAGGAGGGATAGGGACTATATTGGTAGACAAATTCTGGAATTGGAGATGCCAGATAGGAGGTCTAGAGGAAGACCGAAGAAAAGATTTATGGACATAGTGAGAGAAGATAAGAAGGTAGTTGGTGTGAGAGAGGAGGATACAGAGAATAGGGTTAGATGGAGGAGGTTGATTCGCTGTGGCGACTCCTGAAAGGGAAAAGCCGAAAGGAAAAGAAGAAGACTTGTCAATACTATCTCCATTCTGTAATGGGGAGGAACCTAATATTCCTGGTTAGATTCCCGCACTCCTTGTAGTCTGTCGAAATGTTTTTCAGCAAGACACTGAACCCTGAATTGCTCTCCTGGCGCTTCAGCGGCTGCCTTCTGCTCATGATTCATCCATGATGAGTTATATGCAGTGGTCGAATTTAGCTGATGTTTTGCTGTATGTATAACTTAATGTTACAATAATGGACTTTCTTATTTCTTTCTTTCTTTCTAATTGTGACTTATAATTGACGGCACATATGCACACCTATATGTAATTATAGTTACAAGCATTTACTTGGTAAAAAAAATTCATATATGTTTATTAATAGGGTAGATGGAGGCAGAGGATTAGCTGTGGCAGCCTGCTGAAATGAAAAAGGAGAGAGAATTACCTTTTTGTAGGAAAAAAAAACATTAAAAGAGACAAATTCTCTCAGGAGACAGATTAATTCTTGCAAAATGGTAAAAACTTGCAAATATTCAAAGTGAGGCCTATATTGTATTAATGATTTTATGGTCATTGGTGTGATGAAAAAATGGTGTAAACTGACTTGAATGACACATTTTCTCCTACATTTATAGTCCTTTTAATTTGTCTTAAGAGTACAACACAACATAAGACCATGTATTATTGCATTGAAAAAACTGCATGGAAAGGATAGTATTCATTTGTTCCCTGAAACATTAACAATCAACATTGCCTCCAAGAGAAAATCATGTTTCCCCCACAACTCGGACAGAACTAATGTTTGATTCTCAGAGAGATGATAAAGATTGCGAGTTATTACGTCGCAGTTGATAGTGCTTCAGCCTCACAGCACAAAGGACTCTGGTTCGATTCCGACGAGAGGACCTTTCTGTGTGGAGTTTGCAGGTTCACCAGTTTCCTCCTACAGTCTAAAAACATGCAGCAGGTTAATAAAAACATTTTGGGGGGGAAATTGCCCTTAGTGAGTGAATGGTTGTTTGTCCGTATACGTTTGTCCTGCGATTAACTGACGACCAGTCCAGGCTGTACCCCGCCTCTTACCCGATGACAGCTTGGATAGGCTCCTGTGACGCTGAGTGCAGGATATGCGGCAGACGATGGATGAGTTGTAGACCTGATAAAGGAGTTTCAATTGAAAGAATACACGCCAAAATGACTGAATTTTGAATCACCCCTGATTCAACTACACTTATGGAAATGATGATGTAAATGGGTGTTGGTCAAATAACATTCTTGCCTTATGTGATATTTTTCTGAAACATTTGGTGAACTCTTAAAACATGTTAATCGTACAGTCAGTAAACTTTAGAGGTGTGTAGTTCAAGGGCTAAAGGGCGTGAAGAGGTTAATTGCAGAACTATCCTGATAATGTAGTTAATGACCTTTGAACCCACGGATCAGGGTGAAGAGATGGGGAGAAAAAACAATCACATTGTGATAAGATGTCACATTTCCCATGCATCTGGTCAAATTACTTTTTCCTTTATTTTTCCCAACACTGAACACAGAACATCTTGGTCTGCCAGACCAGTCTTGTTGTTTGTTACATTTACGAGGCTTCGTGAAGGCAGCCTTTGGCCAAACCAAGCGTGCCGTAGTGCCACGTCAAACGTGACGTTCCAGAAGGAGTAGTCTGGGTTCTCCGGTTGGGAGGCGCTTGAACCTGGACAAGAATCCACGGTACACCACACGCCAGGGCGTCACGTCGCTGAGGCACAGACAACTACTTCTAAGAGGTTAGACATTTTTTATATTGATTTATGTTATTGTAAAGTCCGTTTCCATCACAATTCTTCGGTTGGTTCCTCGGGTAGGTTCTACACTCGTGTGCTGCTCAAAGTGAGAAAGGCTATCGTTAATGACTTTGAATGAAAATGTTACTTTTCGTGGCACATATCGTGCAAAATAAATTTTTCACGATATGTTTTATATTACTTTGGTAATACCACTGTGTAAAACAAAAACGTTTCAAGAATATTTTAATTGCACGAGGAGCATTTCGTCCTGCTGTCAGTTTCCCATGTTTAGTGGCATGAAAGTGTGTTAATATAAGCATATCATATATCGTGTGAACAGATTCTTAAAACAGTCAACAAATATTCATTGGTTATATCATTAAGGATTCTTTTACCTTCCTTGTTTTATATATAAGCCATGTATTTATTTTATATTGTATTGTATTGTATTGTTATTGACGACGCTTACACCCTTCAGCTGATAACTTTTTCCTGGTCATGAGTCCAATAACCGCTGAGCAGCCTCACCCATCTGTCAAACTGTCCTCTAAGTACTCAGTATAATCTACATTTTATCGTCCCATAATGTGGTGAATTGTCTAGTCTTTTAATCTTTTCTGTTTTATTTAACTTTTAATCAACCCACCTATTCACCATAGAATATATATATGCACTGGCAGCCAAACAACCACAACCACACACACACAAACACACACACACACACACACACACACACACACACACTCAGTTTCATGTTTGAATAACTTTGAAGTAATTCATGTCAGATATAAATATAATGTCAATTAACAAAAACCTTAACTTTTGACTTTAAACTACATCTCTAGGAGTATTACAGGGGAAGAGACATTACATCATTGACATAATGCGGACATGGTTTTTTTTCTCCTTTTTGAGAAAGTCTTTTGATAACTTTTGCTTCAGTTTGGCAGATTTGACTGAAGACATTGCTAATCATGGACCAAAGTTTCAGCGTACTCAACCAGAAGTTGACCAAGATGGGGCAGTCCCACCTTTTGCAGTTCTGGGATGAGTTGGGCCCAGAGGAGCAGGCTGACTTGAATCGGGAATTGCAGGGGATGAACTTTGAAGAGCTCAATGGATTCTTCAGAAACGCCATGGAGGCCTATAGTAGCTGCCAACATGAGAAGATGGATGCCCGCATGGGACCGGTTCCCCAAGAAGTCCTGGGGAGTGTGACGAGGGACACAGCGAGCCTCAAAGGGTGGGAGCAAACTGGTGAGCTTTATTCCAACTAATTCAAGGCTAGTAACTGCATGGTATAAATTCTAAAAAAACAAAAGGCATATATTTGCCTCATATGGTTTATAAGATTTGGAACAAATACAAATACAAACTATACCACTAAGTCACAGTGTGCTTCTACTTTCTCTAAAGGTGTTTTCCGTCCCAGCCTCTTTTAAATCGACTTGCATTCATTATACTTTATGCAACAAGTCTTGTAGTGGAGGTCTGATTGAGCAACTCAAAAGTAGATTTTTCTTTCTCAGGGGAATATGACTTAGGAGGTGGGCAGCAAAGAACATCTGGTTTTGATTATGTCTTGACGTAGAGAATTGCCTTTTGACCCTCATTTATTGGGTCACTCATGACTGTTACTGTGTGTAAACTTAGGGGGTTATTAAAGCCTGCCAAGCCTGCCCGGGTTATACAGATCCTCCTTTGGCCCTTTTGAGAGAAAATAGCTGTGTATATCAAGTCATGTAATTATATCATATGTAAAGTTCATTGTATCCAAATAATGTACTTCATAAAGGTGTAAACCCTTTAAACGCTGTAAAGGCACATGGATATGACCAAATATCACAGCAGTGCTAATATATCATCTCATGCTGCCACAGTCCTCCACAGCAAGCCACAAAATGTTAGGTGATGGTCAAGTTCATCTGTTACAATCAAGTGGATCAATATTGACATAGTATAAAGCATGTCTTTATCAATACAAGATCTTATTCTGACAACTGTTATAAATTATATTTTGGGTCAGTTGATCAAGTTTATAGATTATCATATGCCCACGGGCTTAAATATATTTGGATAGCGTGAATGGACTTTGTAGCCACATATTATCAAACAGTCTAATGTTAGTTCTATTGATGCTAAATCTGTTCTATTTTGTGTAACTTCAGGTCTGGACTGTATCTCTCAGAGCAAAGTGGCAGTTGTGCTGCTGGCTGGAGGTCAAGGAACACGATTGGGGGTCTCTTTCCCCAAAGGCATGTACGATGTTGGGCTGCCTTCCCACAAAACCCTCTTTCAAATTCAGGCTGAACGGATTTTGAAGCTGCAACAGTTGGCAGTGCAAAAACACAAAGTCAAGTGCTGTATTCCCTGGTAAGACAAGAATCTTTTAAATTACATTTGAGAAAGTATCAAATCTTAGTCTTTATCACTGATAAGAAGTAAAACCTTCAGAAGACCTTTAGAAGAAATAGAAGCTCACAGTTGCTCAGCGGTTAGGATTCGGCGCTCTGACCGCTGCGGCCCGGGTTCGATTCTTGGTCAGGGAACATATTTCAAGGGGCGGCGTGGTGCATGAGGTGAAGTGATTGTTCTTGAAGCTGAGCAATTCTGGTTCAATTTCGGCCTCCTCATAGTGTGTCGAAGTGTTGTTGAGCAAGACAGTGAACCCCTAACTGCTCCCCTGGCGCTGCTAGAAGGCAGCCAACTGCTCATGATAGGTTAAATGCAGAGAAGGAATTTCCCCATGACGGATTAAAAAAGTATACATCATCATCAAGAAACTCACCCAATTTTTCATTGTGTTCCCGGAAAAGGATTACATTTTCCTGTGGAGCACATCCAAGGAC
>CAAKHD010009702.1:0-26483 GCA_901007705.1 Fistularia tabacaria | reverse complement strand
ACGCTCTTCCGATCTGTGAGAGAGGAGGATACAGAGAATAGGGCTAGATGGAGGAGGTTGATTCGCTGTGGCGACACCTGAAGGGAAAAGCTGAAAGGAAGAGAAGAAGAAGAAGAAGAAGAAGAAGATTTAATCTTGGAACAATCAACAGATAAATTAACAATATCAATATTCTTTACTTACAGCCCAAGTGGATTTACTTTGTCTGGTTACGTTGCCAGATGCTTTTGGTATCTTTGTACATTACTTGTTCCCAGCGCCCAAAATGTATCTCATGAAGCCACCAATCATAATCATGTCGAGCTGCTCCTGGGCTTTGCTTCCCCTGGATTCCTATCCTCATCAACACGGTCAATCAACGTTTGGGAAAATTATTATTCTTTTATATTCCTAGAATACAAGGATGCTTCTTGCACGTAGAAGCCCTTACATTTGTGGTAGCACATGATCGAATAAAAATTGTTCCATAAATGTATTCAAGGAAAGGTGGAGTCCTTCAGCCTCAAATCAGATCCTTTACTTTTCATCTATAACAAGTCAATGAAATGTCGAGAATGCCATATAAATGACTGACAAGGTACAACAAGATATTCGGCATGCCATCCAAACTGGAAATTCTACTTTCTGTTTGAAAAAAAAAAAAAAAAAGATTTTGTCCTTGTCAAATTTAACAATTTTTTAGGGTGTATAACAGCCGAGGCTAGAAGTTTTGAGATGAACCCTTTATGACCTTAAACGAACTTCCCTTCAACACATAAATGCAGTGTTAACCTTTATATTTTACAGCATTCTGTTTTCTTAACCTCAGCATTCAGGTTGTAGAATAGAATACAAAAAGTCCTATTAGTACTCGTGCTTTCACATTAATTCCAAGCCATGGTCTTGCCACACATCTGCTTTGTCACGCTGTGTTCCTCCTCCTCAGATTGAAAACCGAATCGAAGCTTGTTATGGAAATATATAATTAGTGTGTTTTTCTGCCTTGTCAAAGTCAGGGGCAGAATTTCCACAGCAAGCTCCAATTCAATTTACATCTGAAGAGGAGCAATCCCAATCTTCTTGTCATCTCAGAGGACACACATACAGGAAAGTAACAGCTGAACCAGAAGAAGTCCTCCAATTATCAATCGCTACGTAGGTTAAATACCAATGAGGAGATTTTCATTTCGGCGATATAACAATTAATCAGTCCAAACTGAAATCAGCAACCAAATATAATAGATTTTATTATATTATTATATATAATATATATTATATATTATATTATATTATATATAATATTATATTTTATATATTTTATATTTATTGTCACATTTAAAATTTGAAATGTCCTGGTTCTTTCATGTGACATCTATTGATCATTATTACAGTTTTTTGATGTTTTAAGTTGTTTTTTGTTGTAGTTTTACTTTAGTTTAGTTTAGTTTTGTTTTGTACTTAGAATTACATTGACTTTAATTTTTGTTTGGGCAAATTTGTATTTCAGTGTGTTACAATATTGATCAAGATGGTGCCATGCCAGATTTTGTTCGATAGCTAGTAGATACACTGCCATTTACTGAAATAATACAATATTAAGACAAATCCTGTTATCGTCCCTGCCTGTTAATGACTACTTGTCTTGCTTTTTATTCTTTTATTCATCTATACCATAATCTTCTTTCAACATTATTCTTTCCGTATCTTTTTTTTTTTTGACCGACAAGCAATGAAGCCATAACCCTCTTACTGGACACAAACGTGAAAAGAAATTAATCATCAGCTTGTGTCAACTGAGACCATCTGACCTACATTCTTTTGTATACAAGGTTCATGTTCAGTGGAAGTAATGCATGGCCCTGGACTGTTTTACCCAGACCTTCCTGCCTCTAGCAACCAGAGTCAGCTCTGCCCCATTACCACACACATTTCTGTGTGATTTGTTGTAGTTTGGGAAATAGACTCCGAAATATTCTATTCTTTGTCGTTTACTCTTTCTCTCTGATTTGGATGTTTTTTGTTGCATCTTTTGGTAGGATTTTGTGGTAACCGCTATCTTTTCCAATGTAAGTACTTTGTGCATGTCTTTTCTAGTGATTTTCAAAAGCATTAGGTGATTTGGCATCAACAGATTTGCTGGAATAAGTAAGATAAAGGTAAATCAAAGAGTTATTGAAAACATCAAGCCCTCAACGAGACCATATTTCAATATGTTTTGAGGGAAGGTTTGGATCCTTTGTGTTTGATTTGATTTGATTTCCCACCTCATCTTTTGCAGGCTGCCTTTCTTCAATTCATATCATAATGTAAACAAACAAACTGAGAGCTCTATATTGCTACACTTCAAGTTTGCAGCTACCAACTGCATTTCGGATAGGATAGGTTCGGACATAAGTTTATTAATCCCTCCGGGATATTCATAAAATTGTGGTAATTTAATTGTCATGTATGATATAATGTGATTAATTTTTCAGTGGAACATACCTTTTTCCGCACAGGCAAACAGGACTCCTGGTGATGGGACCGGAGAGCTGCCACAGTTACCAAGTGGTTAAGAATACTCTGCAGAGAAACCAGGTTCCTATTGTGGTCTTGACCCCACACAACTTCAGCCAGCACATCCCCAATGTGAAGCTTTCAGACGGTACTGGAGCACTCGTGGACGTGACCGCTGGAGTGCTGTATGCAGACCGGGCACTCAAGACAGTGCAGGTACACAATTAAGCACTTCCCGTTGAGGAGGCTTGTTCATGATTGATGGCCATGCCTGTGAGTCACATGGAGCTTTCAAAGAGTGAAGGAGTCATACTTCAGTACCGTCTACACTGCAGTTTGCTTTTGTACAAAAACTCAATATCATTTTGAGAGGAATACAAATACAGCAAAGGGCAATACCTTCATCTAGAAGTGGTTGTCCTGTCCTCACTCACTCTATGGTGTATCCTATCGCCTTAATTTTATATTCTTTATACAAATAAATGATGGCATTGTATTCATCTTTCTGCTCTTGGATGGAGGGTTTTGACTTCATGGAAGTGTGTGACAGCAAATTTAAATCTTAAATATATAGCAATTGACCAGCTATGATTAAATCTTCCTTGATATTTTCCAGATATAATGTTTTTGAATGTCTTTATTAAAAAAAAAACACCTCATTATAGATACGTATATTGTGAAATGAAACAGTTCATTTTATGACTCATGCTGACTCATTTACGCGAATAGGTTGTCACACGTCTTCCATTAAAATGGAAGTCACCATTTGTTTCGGGAACTTGACAAGGAAAACGGAGAAGAAAAAAGAAAAGTATTTTGGGATACCAAAGTAGAAAAAATAGTATTTTTATGTCTAAAGAATACCTGCTGTTCCTTCATCCCTCATCTCTCCCTTGTCCTCCAAACTCTGTGACAGTCCTTTATTTCAAATGATCCGTCCCAAAGAGTTTCAAGGTCTCTCTTTCTTTGGTAAAAATAAAAACGTTCCCTTTCAAGTCTTTATGTCTGAGTCTTAAAGGGATCTGACAGCGTTGGTCCTTAGTCACGTTCAATTTAACACAAACTGACCTTCACATTTGTTCTTGTGTTCGTCACAAAAAAGCTGTGTTTTGGTTGTGTAACAAACCAACTTTAAGACACTCTAGAAAAAAAAGATGAGACCATGAGGAAGTAACAAAAGACTGCAGGTGCAAAGCATCTAATCACTGACCAAAACTCAAGCCCTAGTCAGTGAATGGTGCTGAGAAAATGTTGCTAAATGTGCAGATTATTTTAACATATAAGTATAACATTAAGGATATCCATAATCAATTATTTCACATTACTAAATACTGTCAGCAGTGAAAGCTTTCCTTGTTGAAGAACTGACTTGCCTCCAGCTGCCAGGTTGAACCCAAATCAGAGCTTCACCCTTCTGTCATACATGATGGAACAGATGGACAGCGAGTCGTCCATTTGCAAAGTTGCTTTTGTTTTATCTTGTTATTTTTATGAAGTACTTTGTTTTATATGTTTTCCCATCCTGAAAGTCGAAAGCGATTCCTGGACGAGAAGGCCAATACTTCAGTTTTCAGGGTGGACAGATCTGCCTCTTTCAAAACAATAGCAGAACGATAAGAGAGGCAGCTGATATTTGAAGAGGATAAGCCATGCAACTGATGTCTATATTTACAACTTTTACAAAAGTCTGTCTGAAATTGTGAAATAATGATGTACCCGCTCAAAACACCTGATAAAAACTGAACATTTTTTTCTCTCTTTTCAGTGAAACTCTGAGACTTGTGATACATTATTTTTAGGAGTGTTAGTTTCAAACGAAGCTCACAGTGGCTTTTTGTCCTCATCAGTTCATCACATTAAATATGAGACCAGATGAGAGTGTTTGAATGTCAAATTATGAATAGCAATAACTATAACACAGTAACCCAGTCTATCCCTTCTTCCTTTGTGGTCCTTGTTCATTTCTGAAATTCTATTGGTAAGAGTTATTACTTTGCTTCGAGGTCCAAAACAGTTAATTTGGAGTTACTGATGATGACTTTTGCCATTAAGAAGTGGTTAGAAAAGACAAATGGAAAGAAAAAGTAAGTTATCTACTCAGAATTATAACCAGTTTTCTCATTTTTGTTACGAAGGATCATAGCGAAAATTGCAAATTTCCCATTCACTTTTTTCAAAGATTTAGAATCCATTATTGTCATTAGATGACAGTAAAATCCTTTTTTCCTTATTGTAAGTTATATCTCATTTCTGATTCTGTATCAGATTTGTATTATACTGCAAGAAACCATACGAACAGATTTAAATTAAATACTTCTTTTTTTTTGATATTTTGTATGTTTGATATTATTGTTCTGTGTATGTTCGTAACATTTGGTAGCTTCACAACATTTACTCTTTCTGCGTTTTTTTTATTAGAGTGCTTGGTAGCATTTTACACAATGTTAAACACAATTTCCTCCTTTTTTTTACAAGCCAAGCTCAATCTGCTGAGTGCTGAGCCACTGCAGCTCAGGCTATTCATTAACATGCTTTCTACCTCTGCCATGCCAGGGCCAGTTCCAGAAGCTGGGAGGCATCATAAGAGACAAAGAGGAGGTCACAGACATCAAGCCTGGCTCCTTCGTGACGGTTAGAACAACTGCTGGTCTGTATCGAGCGAAGAGTGTGGTGATCACAGCAGGACCCTGGGCTAACAGAGTGCTAGCCCACACCGGCATACAGCTTCCACTGGAGGTATATAAGATTCATACTAGATATCTAAATAAGTTTTACCCTCCTCTTTAACAAAAAAAAAAAACCAATAAACATAGGGAAGATATGTATTCATTGTCATTTTAGTGCCCTATACTATTGATTGGCGTCAATGTTGGTATTTACATTCCTTGTTGAAATGCCTTCAAAATCTTGTTAAATTTACGGGGAGATTTTGTCCCATGAATTTGCTACTTGAGTCTTATCAAAATTCTCACACAGGCTTTTCTAATCTGGCAAACCTTTAGTGTCATTAATGTTTGAGTTTCTCGACTTAATTTTGCTTTTCTAAAACTTGTTTGCAGTTATCATTTCAGAGATTCTTTAACAAATCAATGAAGGTGATCTGAGAAGTGAACTTTTCATTCAGACCCATATTTGAATTTAAAACTTAGTGACTTCCAACGATAGGATTTGTGCCAGCGCTTGTTCGGCTTCAGAACCCATCCACTTTTTTCTCTACAAGGCCAGTATATGCAAACTGAATGTTATTTTCCAGATATTGTGAGAATTCATGTACAGAAAACATATCTGAATATCAAAAGCATTTTACTGCTCTAATGATATGTCGGCAAGAGCAAATGTTTATTCATCTGGTCGCTTCTTTTCTCCCAATGACATGGAACAACATGCCGGCTACTGTCAGGCATTCATTAATGAAGCACTTTCACATGCACTTCACACCGTGCACATCAACTCTCGAACACTATAATAGTCCCATGTGTGAATTGTGAACAGACTGAATTCGTGATCAGCCCACATGAATGTCGTTATTCTAAAAAGCCTTGACTTTTGGCAGTAATCTGCACTTCATCTGAGTAGTATCATAATAGCACAGGTTTTTTTCAATCACAAGCCAGACCTTATCTGCATTTAACGTGCTTTGACCATTAAGAAATAAATTGCGGGGGGCTGTTAAACACGACTGGTTATTTGGTGGGCGCTCCATGGGAGACAGGGATGGTGTAGAGCAAGTGGCAGATCAATTGGACCTGGGACATGGTCCAAGTTCTTTTTACATGGCAGGATCTGGGGGTATGTCCCAACCAAGAGGTGGATCACACTGTTCAGCCTTCTGGGGCAAGTTTACACCAAGAGACCCTGACTGATCAAACTTCTGATTTAAGAGCAACAATGTGTCTGTCATCCATATATATATATATATATATATGACACATATATCATATCATACACATATATATGTGGTTATATATACATGTATGTATATATACACATACACATATAGATATATAGATATGTATACATACACATACATATATATACATATATATTATATACATACACACATATATGTACATGTATGTATGTGCATGTGTATGTATGTATATATATATAAGCATATATATATAAGCACATATATATGTGTATAATATGATATATGTGTAATATATAATATCCCACTTGGTTACAAAATTCCATATATATACATATAATTTATATATACAGGTACATATAAAGTATGTAAAGCAATTGAATTCTTCATCTTGTCATTGTCTTCCGAAAAAAGATTAAATTGAAAACATTGTAAAAAATCAACAACGACATATGCCCCTGAAAGGCAATGTTAGATGTTGAAGCTAGATACAATTGTGACATATCCAAACATGCCTATCAAGAGGCCTCTTCTCTTAGGAAAAAGCTTGAGACTGCTATAAAAACAACAAGCATACCATAATCACCATACAATTCATTGTAGAAGTTCTTATGACTTGGGGACATGTGGGGTTGACGAAATCTCCTATCTTACCGTCATGGTAAGTTGTGTACTTCATAGCTATCTGCTATCTGCGTCAATACAATACAATAGAACTTTATCAATCCCAAAGGAAATTCTTTTGCCCGAAGCCTCCAACATTACATACATTCACCACTCGAAACATGATATTGATTTTATTGCTGTCAGGTTTCCGTCTTGCAGAAAGGGGAGGAATTATATAGTTTGATGTCCACAGGTAAGACAGACCGTCTGTTGCGTTCTGTGGTGCTACTCGGTGGTCTCAGTCTACAGCTGAAAGTGCTCTGGTCGGACTTCAGTCCAGCATGTAAGGGGTGAGAGGAGTTGTCCCTGATGCTGAACAGCTTCTTCAATATCCTCCTCTCAGACACCTCCACTACCGAGTCCAGTTCAACTCCCAGGATGGAGCCAGCCTTCCTGATGAACTTATTTCGTTGGTTAGCCTCGGCTGGCTTCAGCCTACTGCCCCAGCACACTACGGCGTAGAAGATGAAACATTCGCAGCATGGCTCTGCAGACATTGAAAGACCTCAGTCTCTTGAGAAAAAACAGGCAGCTCTGACCTTTCTTCTTGTACTCGTCCACAATGTCAACATCCTTCCCATTGATGGAGACGGGGTTTGGACAGGTCCTCCGTTTCCTAAAGACCACCACCAACTCCTTTGTCTTTGCTACACTGAATTGCAGGTGGTTTAGTCCACACCAGTCCACAAACTTGTCCACCGCACCCCTGTACTCAGCCTGCAGACCTCCACTGATGGCAGGCTGGTCTGAGAACCTCTGCAGATGGCAGGGTGACAGGTGGGCAGAAGTTGAAGTCAAAGGTGTAGAGTGTGAACAGGAAGGAAGCCAGGACCGTCCCCTGTGGTGCCCCCATGCTGCTCATGATCGTGCCAGACATGATCTTCCGCAGCCTCATACACTGCATTTCTTCATACTGCACATCTGCATGTCCAGTAGCTTATCCCTGAGTGAGTCAGGCTGAGTGGTGTTAAAAGCACTGGAAAAGTCAAAGAACATGACTCTCCCAGTGCTGCCTCCGTTCTCACATACAAATTAGGTGACTTGACACCATATTCTACCTTTGCTGCCACTAGTTTGTCGGCGTTCGCTTGATGTTTTTTCTGTCTTTATCCGCAGTCCATCTCAGCTTCACAGTAAGTATTGTTTCATTTCAACTTAGCTGTTTCAATGTTTTTTCACCATTTGCTTCTGAGAATCAGTTGCACACCCGGAAGAGTTTACAACTTCTGAAAACGTGTCACAGTTGTTTCCCATCAACCCTTGCTGAGGATTTTTCACTTTTGTCTTTTGGCCCCTGAAATTCCAACCTGTAGATGTCGCTGTTGTGTTCGTGCTTCAAGGCCCTCATCATCAGAGCAGCCCCCTCCGTCTAGGAGTTTGCCACCCAGCCTGAAATAAGAAAGTGATGGGAAAACAAGCGGACGGCTGTTAGGAGAGGAGAATTGGAGTTGATATTGGAATTGCATTATTCAGGTCGGTAGCAGGCTGTGGGGCCTGGGGACTGCCATGCCTGAGTGAACTGCTGGAAAAGCGCAGGCTCAGAGCTCATTGGCTTGCTGGAGTGCTGCTGTGAATTTTTATGTTCCTTGGGAATGAGAGCACAGCCGGTTAGTTCATTACACTGAAAGCTCCCGAACAATGTGTCCTTCGTAGTGCCACCCTTAGATGGACATCATTTGTACAACCGTGTGTACATTTCATTAAATCCTCATTCCAAAATTTCCCTCTCGTGACAAGAAGGACAAAACAGTCCCTGTCATGGTTTTAGCTTTAAAAGCAAGCTACTTTTTGCAATTGCATTTGGCTGGGGTCCACATGTTGCATTCTAATGTTCGATCACTGAGGGTTTAAGTGCTGCTAATGCGCTGCCTTTCACATTTGCACTTACACAAAATCGAGGTGTTATTGATTGTTCACCAATAATGTCTCTGACAAGAGTCAAAAGTCAGGACTGGATATAATCGAGGAAAATAACTTGTATATGAAACGGATCATATGCAGTTTGAACAACATTTCAGGTTTTCCTTTAGATCTTTATAGAATATTATTAATTGTGTCAATGTACCCAACTAGGCCTTGAAGTCCTTGAAAGAATGTGTTTGTCTAAAAAAATTGCCAGTAGTGTGGCTCTTATATTGGCTGGTTCTTAAACAATGAATACAAGTAACAGCCAGTTATAAATCCACATTTTTCACACCATTGGCGTGAAAATAATAATTGTAGAATTCCCTGAAATCTTGTGTATACTCACACAGAGACTCAAAAAAAAGACAAAAAAAAAAAAAAATAGTAAAAGGGATATATCGCAACAGTTTTCAATTGGAATAATATAAATGCAATTAAAATGTATTTGAAATACGTAATCGATATTTTGGGGGTATTTGCACTGTATATACTGAGAGTGGTGAACTGTAAATCAAATCCGAACAATCGGTTTTCTGGCTAATGACATACAATATGTACTTCTTTTTACCAGTTCAGCCAAAGATTATGCTTCCTCTCCCAGTAACTCATGGTTCTTGTTTGTTTCATTTTCTGCTCCATTTACAATTCTTTCGGTAAACTAAATCCAACTTTCCAACTTTGATATACTGTGTATTTATAACTTGCCAATCCTAAATCCCTTACATGTGTATTCCAAGACCTGTGTCAGCTGAACTTGTGGTTTCTTTGCTGCAGGTGGTAAAAATCAACGTGTGCTACTGGAAAGAGAAGGTTCCTGAATCATACAACGTGAAGAGACGTTTTCCCTGCTTCTTACAAACGGAATGTGAGGAGACAAAGGAACACATCTATGGTCTCCCATCCAATGAGTACCCAGGGCTAGTCAAGGTATGTTCCAGACACTATATTCTCAACATATTTATAGAAAATATATGTAACGTAGTTTTGATGATCATTTATTTTGTGATCTAATTTAATCTCATGCTTGACATGATGGCTTTATTATCCAGCATTTAGCCGGTCCATGGAGGCACATCCTCCCTTTGACTCAATCTACATGAACAAAATGTTGCCTATAATGTTTCAAAAAGGCGATAACTTTTCTTATTTTGTTGTTTTTTTTTAATTTAATCATTCATCTGATTATTCACTTTGTGAGATCCAAGCTGCAAATACCTGAATATGTCCGACAAAATCATTTGTGTTCTGGAACACATAGTTTTAGGGATTCAGTTTGGTGTCTGCACAAAGTGTTAAAGCAACAACTGTGGTTAAGAAACAGTGATGACTCACCTCAGAGTAACTTGACCAATTTTGACTTGACAAAACAACAAATCAAGAAGAAAATAAGCAGATAATCCGGGTGAGGTTTCAAATAGAATTCATTTATTGCTAGTGAGGAGTTTGTTACAAAAATATTGTCAGATTCCACAGGCCTGAAGATACTTGTTAAGGCTCAACCACAACGAAGAGGAGACATGTTTGGATTGTAGAACATTGATGAGGGTTAAAAAATACTCGACAAACAGATGAAGGTTAACATTATAAAATTGATACGTTGCAAATTGTCACGTCCTGTGACTTTGTGTATGATGTGTTTCTTTGAGCTAGCAACATCCACAGCAGCACCTTGTTACAGCTTTTCTGTTTTCCAATCGGTATCTGCATTCATGTTAGATCATACATATTTACATGTCGACAGCTTTGCAGATGTACTCTGTATGTTGTCTCCACGGGTCTTTGAATTATTGATTAAAGAGGGATTGTGGTGAGAATTGCAAGAAACCTTCATGAAGACATGGATGCTGACTGGAAAAACAACAAAGTGGAGTGTTACGTGTGATTTGTCTGCCCTCGCTATCATTAGACATGGAAGGAGTACTGGTTCCTCCATCATTTGATGGCACATCTCCCTCCAATTTTGGGGTATATTTTTAGCGCAATGGCAGCCAGCAGGGGTTCACAGCTTAATAGCAGGCCACATGTGTCTGGTTTGGGAGGGACAGATGGTGACGCCACATAGCATTATTCATCCTGGTCTGCCACCACAAAGGCTACCGTATGTCCAGTGTTTGAATCATAATAATGCGGTAGAAATACTCAAACAGAGCAGACTTTATCGTTCGTGTTTCTCCAGGAAGCATAAATGATAATATTGTTCCCGAGCTGATTCATGAATCCTAAATGTGGAAGATAATTTTCATACTTTCATATATCTGTTAGGATTTCTCTGCACACCTTCTTGCACACCTTCTAAAGCAGAAGAAAAAAAATCAATTTTTTATTTTAATACTTCAGCCCCCCAATGTGCCTGTAGTCTCAGGGTGAGACTTGGTGTGTCAGACCTCTCTGACAGGAGCTGCACATGAAAGCAGCTTTGGAAGTTTATGTGCAGCCCTTTCCCTTCCTCTTTTGTCATTTGACAGGTGTAAATTTCTCGCTCACTGTTTCCCTTTACGTGGACATTAACAGATTTCCCTGTGTTTACAGAATGCATTTTTCTAATGTGAAGTGATTCTGAATATAAGATTCCGAAAGTTCTCTGCTGATGGACGGGTATTACAAAGGAGGGGAACATCTCTTACCCTTCTTTTTATTCATGTTAACTGCAGCTAACTCTTTGAAACTATTTTAATTACTTTGTCATTTCGAAACCACCTATGCGTGTAACACACTAAAATAATTGTAACATTGACCACATAGGCTCACTTATGTATCTTTAGCTTGGTCTGCTGAAAGAACGTAACAAAGTCACACCTGAAAAAAAATTCTGTGGCTCATCAGTCCTCAAAATTTAATTAGTATTTATAAGACCGTAAGAAGTATTTATAAGACAAGAATACATGGGGGTCATTGAGTAACAGTCCCTATTTTTCTTGCTATGATGCAGTGTTGCATTGCAGCCTGAATGTCTACACCAGATGTAAGATAAAAAAATGAAATGATTTTTGTTCATATAGTCATTTGGATCATATGAAGAATCCTCTGCCGCTTATCCGGGGTCGGGTCACAGGTGTCCCCAGCCACTTCGTCCAGCTCTTCCGAGGGGATCCAAGGCATTCTCAAGCCAGTCTCGAGACAGAGTCCCTCCAGTGTGTCCTGGGGCTTCCCGGGACTTCCTCCCACTTGGCCAGGGAGGCGTCCAGGAGGCATCCCGATAAGATGCCGGAGTCGCGTGAAAAGGCATGACTGGGAGAAATATTCCCCCCGAATCTGAACTTGAGTGGTGCCATCTGGCCCCTCTCCACGTGGAGGAGCAGCGACTCTACTCTGAGCCCCTCCCCAATGGCTGAACTCCTCACCCTATCACTAAGGGACGGGACGGGCACGCTGCGGAGAAAACTCATTTCGGCCACTTGGATCTGTGACCTTGTGTTTCCGGTCACGACCCACTGCTCTTGACCATAGGTGAGGATAGGGACATCGAGTGGCCCGTAAATTGAGAGCTTCGCGTTTGAGTTCAGCTCCATCTTCACAAACACAGACCAGCGCAAAGTCTGCACCGATGACGCTGCACCAATACAGCTGTCAATCTCCCGCTCCATCTTTCCCTCACTCGTGAACAAGACCCCGAGATATTTTAACTCCTCCACTAGAGGTAAGACCTTATCCCCAGCCTAGAGTGGGCACTCGACCTTTTTCCGGCTAAGAACCATGGTCAAGAATTTGAAGATGCAGATTGTCATCCCAGCCGTTTCACATTCAGTTGCAAAAACTAGAGAGTCGATCCTGGGGCCAACAAACCGGATCCCCTCAAAACCCTGGCTGCGCCTAGAAATTGTGTCCATAAAAGTAATGAACAGAGTTGGTGACAAAGGGCAGCTCTGGCGGAGTCCAACCCTCACCAGAAACAAATCCGACTTAGAACCAGCAATGCAGAGCAGGCTCTGACAGTGATCAAACAAGGACCAAACACCCCATATTACACAGTCCGGTACCCTATATTCCTGGAGGTACTCGCCACGGGATTCCCCAAGGGACACGTTTGAATGCCTTCTCCAAGTCCACAAAACACATGTGGACTGGTTGGGCAAACTCCCATATGTGCCCTCAAGGACCCTGCCGAGGGTATAGAGCTGGTCCACTGTACCACAACCAATAGGAGAACCCCATTGCTCTTCCTCAATTCAAGGTTCAGACTCTTCTCCAGCACCCTCAAGTAGACTTTTTCAGGGAAGCTGAAGATTGTCATCTCCTTGTAGTTCGAGCACACCCTCTGATTCACCCTTCCAAGGAAGGGGATCACCACCTCACCCTAGTGTGCCAGTCCAGAGGCCCTGCCCCTGCCTTCCCTATAAAGTTGCAGAGGCGTGTCAGCCAGGGAAGCCCTACAACATCCAGAGCCCTGAGGAACTCAGGGCAGATCTTATCCAACCCCAGGGGCCTGCCAGCTTTTTAACTACCTCGGCAACTTCAGCCCCAGAAATAGGAGCGCCCACCCCAAAGTCCCCCGACTCTGCTTCCTCATGTGTGCGCAGATCCACAACACCACAAGTCAAGGCAAACAGCCCGCCATCCCGGCTATACACAATGTTGAATTGTACAGCTTCCTCCCCCTGAGTCAAAGGACGGTGGACAAGAATCTCCTCGGAGCCCTTCGGAAGTTGTTCTCCATGGCCTCACCGAACTCCCACGGCCGAGTGTTTGCCTCAGCAACCACTGAAGCCACGTGCCGCTAGGGCTGCCCGTACCTGTCAGCTGCCCCCTGAAAGGCTTGGGGGTCACCACTGGGGTCTACCAGCGGGTTCGGGGGTTACTGCCTCAACAATGGAGGCACAGAACATGATCCACTTGAACTCAGTGTCCCCCGTCTCCCTTGCGATGTAGTTGAAGCTCTGCCAGAGGTGGGAGATGATACTCTTTCTGACTCTCTGTTCACTTGAGTGTTCAGAACATGCAGCCTCAGTATCCTCACACCTTCCTGGGTATCTCACTGGGGGAAACTGCTGAATAGAAAAGAGTCCAACTCCTCTCAAGAGGCCTGGTTCCAAGACTCGAGGTGTGCATCGAGGTGAGTCTGACTATATCTAGCAGGAACCTCTCAGCCTCGTCCACCAGCTCAGGTTCCTTCCCCACCAGAGAGGTAACATTCCATGTTCCTAGAGCCAGCTTCTGCAGCTGTCGATTGCACTGCCAAGGTCCCCCACCCAGCTCATATCGCACTCAATCCCCTCAGCCGCCACTGAGGGTGGTGAACAGAATAGAAGGGGGCCAATGGGGGCAGGCCCAGCCACCAGGCTCCTCGCAATCAAACCCCGTCCCCAGGGAAGGGCCCCAGTGACCCACGACAGGGCAATGGAAAACCAATTCCATTTATTGTTTATCATTGGGGGTCTTCTGAGCCACGCTTTGTCTAGTTTCTCACCCAGGCCCTGTTTGCCTTGGGCATAAAGCTCCTGACAACGTAGCTCCTAGGATCACTGGGATGAGCAAACCCCCCCACCACCACCACCATGATAAGGTGATGACTCAAGGAGGGGCACAATTTTACAGTTTAGGCTATATCCCTGAAGGAGAAGCAATTGGAAGAACATTGTCATTTTGCATGATAGTCATGAAATACATGTGCAGTAGTCTCCCACTGAATCCGTTTCGATATGAATGTATCCTATAGGTGTGTTTCCATGGGGGCATGAAGGCAGATCCAGACCAGAGAGACAAGCAGACGGACAGGTCTGACATTGACATTCTCAAGCACTTTGTGGCCAGCCGCCTCCCTGCCCTAGATCCTGAGCCAGCTGTGGTGGAGAGCTGCCTGTATACGGTCAGTATGGGCACCCCAAAAAAATTAACTTAATAGTTCTGTCAAGTCGTGTAGAAAAAAGGGCATGGAAATTAGAGTGTGTTTAAAATAGACGGTGCAAGGTACAGTGTATGTGCTTAATGACCTGAGAAAGCCATGTCACAAATTGGTACTGTTTTTATTGGCCAGCAATGTGTGCTGATACAAATATTCACCATTTGTCTGTGACACTCCATTTCCAACCCAAAATCTATGGATTTCTGCAGGGCATATCTTCAATATTCCACATAGAAGGGTTTTTAATTGATGTAGTTATATTGAAATATGGTCACATGATGTCCCAACCGCCATACAGCTGCATGTTGTCTTGCTGGTTCTTAAGAGTCTAAAAAGTAATGCAATGAATAGCCACATATTTTATAACAAAAAACAGGTCTTTTTCAATGTTTTCATGTAGGCTGTCCAAAAAAGAAACTATTTGCAAGTGTGAAAGACTCTGGATCAGTGTCCTTAATTTAACTGCTGGATGCTGTACAGAATGCAGTCATATGAGGCTGAGCTGTCTCTGTGCCTATATCCGCACAGTAGTGTGTGTGTGTGTGTGTGTGTGTGTGTGTGTGTGTGTGTGTGCATTGGGTGGGTGCACAGATGATCTGCCCTGCAGCATCACAGCAAGCAGCTTTTACCATGATGACATACTGAAGCCATAGGAAAATAGAATTTCTGTGACCTTGTCCAATGTCCCTGAAAACCCTGACCATCATGCTCTTTTCAAATCAAATAGTAAGTGTTTTAGTCCATTGCATTTATGATTACATGGGTTTTTTGCTCTGCCTCAGGTCATGTGCACCTCGATTAACTAATCATGTCTTTAAATACATACGTTACAAATCCCTTAAATTCTCCAGTTACAAAGGCCACATCATGTGTATGTTTTAGCGTAGTTTGTATCCTTGTGAAAGATCTAGTCATATCGCCTTACGGTCAGGAGGCTTCAGCATTTTTCAATAAATGAGCACAAACTCAATTCATTTATTCCAAGCATTTAAGTACACTGCAACTCCAACCCTGAAAATGATATTTTTCAAACCAGTGGGCTTGAAATGAAAGTGGTCTCCGACTCAAACTTCATATTAATGGTGTTTTTCCAGCTGACACCAGACCGCCATTTTGTGCTGGATTGCCACCCTGCCTACAACAATATTGTGATTGGAGCAGGATTCTCAGGTACATCACAGCAGAACACCAAACTGAAAACACTTAAGTGAATTCTTGTCGAAATCTTTTGTGGCAACTGGACTTGAAGTTCTTCCCTTGAGAAATTTTCACCTCACGGATTTTGGAGGTAGCACCCACGCGCAGACACAGAACTCGACACCAAGACAGACTGGGTTCAGAACGGCAAGCGTACTTCGATCAATGAACAAGTGCGCGCGGACCGGATAGTGAGTTGCAGGGCGGATACAGGCGGACCGGGTTGGGGAGCACAGGGCAGGAACAGGCAGTCCACATAGGGGGGACGCAGGGCGGGAACAGGCAACTCGGGGGAAGGCGCTAGGATATACCGTCGGGGGAAAGGCTAGGTCGGGGACAAGTGGCTAGGTGGATGGCGCTTGCGTACACTGACGAGGGAGAGAGGCCAGTGAGGCTCAAAACTCTGAGCTCATGAACCAGGAACAGTCCAGAGCTCCAATCACGGCATGCCCGCCGCGAGCCCAACCCTAACAGTTCACCGCTCATCCTTTTCACTAATAGGCAGATCTGATCACGTAAATGACCTCCTGAGGTTAAAGGATGCGTTATTGTCATTTGAGGATCAAGCTAACTTCAGCCTCAGCTAAGTCTTATCCTTTTGAATGTTATCCAAGGAATGTTGTGAGGGCAGCTCTTCATATTTGGCTCAAACTTTTGCTAGTCAAAGGTCTATATCACTATACACGAACTATGCACGACTGCTAACCATGAATGAATTCCTCCAAAATATTCCCTGTTTGAGTCGAGATAGAAATAAACCAACACAACCATTAATTTCACCAAGATATTTTCAATTCTGTTGAAGAAAACGCCATTTTGTTTGATATGATCTGTCTGGATGATTGCACCAGCAGACCGACAAAAGAGGGATATTGA
Organism: Fistularia tabacaria; assembly: GCA_901007705.1. NCBI lineage: Eukaryota > Metazoa > Chordata > Actinopteri > Syngnathiformes > Fistulariidae > Fistularia > Fistularia tabacaria. The sequence goes on along the minus strand of CAAKHD010009702.1, from coordinate 9,657 downwards.
GCTAGAATTGTATAAAAAAGAAAACAGTACATCGCATTTTTTTAAACACACACACACACACACACACACACACACACGCTCTAAACTGGGCATAGTCAACCAGATGCAAACAGTCTTGCTGCTTCCATTTTCTGTTTTTCATCTCTTGTGTATGTAACCAAATGCATCTGCCTTTTGCCGGGTTCACTTTTTGAATGCTATTTTGGCAGGTGTCAGAAATGAACCAATTACTGCTATGGAATCCTTGTTTCTCTCCTCTCTAAAAATATCTGAAGTTACAACTGTATTTTTTCACTTTTTCTGGAGAATTTCGTTCAATGTACACAATCTGTTTTCTCTGATCAAATTCAATGTAAAGAAATCACCTGGAAAGACAGTCATAGAATGATGCTCCATTATTGTGAAACAGCACAGAAAAAGTTAGTACAAAGTGTGTACATTCAAATAGTGTCTGCATTTTTTTTTCCACTGCAGATACTCATTACTCCATCCTGCTACCGAACGGTTGATTTCCTCTTTTGGCCTTCCATCATTGACTGATCACATGAAATTGAGCAGAATTATACTGTTCTTTACTGGAAGGTTTCATTGGTTGCAATTTTATTTTTTCTTCTGCACTTTATGTGTATTGTGTTTAGCATCTCAATAATGTGTATTTTAAACAGAAGGAAAACCCATCCATCCATTAGCTACCGCTTATCCTGCACTTACGGTCGCAAGAACGCTGAAGCCTATCCTAGCTATCATTCGGCGAGAGGACCGGTCACCGGTCGAGGGCCACATACAAACGACAAACAAACATTCTGTCATTCACACATCTGGGCAATTTATCTAATGAGGCCAGGAAAACCCATGCAGAAATATTTTTTAGACATTGTTTTGTGTACTCAGGTTATCTAAACATCATCAGTACAGGAAATATGTGATCTATTGTTGAATTGTAATTTTATATTGTAGTTTTTCTTTCCTTAAAATTGTTATATTGAATGATGCAGTCTACATGTAGATCAGTTAACTCCCCACTCCCACAAATTCTTTTTTTTTTGTTTTTTTTTGTTAATTGTGGTACTTAAAAATAAGTAACCTGTGAAAAAAAACTGGCAAACCATTTTAAAGAAAAACACAATTTGAAAGATCAAGAAATTATATACGAGTAATAAATATTGTATTTAAGTTACATTCAAAATCAACAACAGAAATCAGTGAGTAGTTACAAGAAAGTAAAAAAAGAAATAAAATAAAAACATTTACCTTAAATATTTTGAATGGCTTTCTCACATTTCACATATTCAATTGTTTGTGGGATGCTTGTGAAGTGCAGCATTCAAATAAGGCAAAGTCATTTTACTGAGTTTGAGTTTTAATCCATGATTAAATTTCAAGATAAAATCTAGCAATACTAGGTGTCATTTTGTATAAGGCTGTTGCAAAGTATTTGTACACATGTGGAAGGAAGCTCTACCTTAAAAGAAAAAACAACTCACACCATGCCTGAGTTTCGAGGCTGCCGGTGTCAAGTGGAAAATACTGATGTCAAAACAAAATGTCACCAGCTTGTTCAGACAAAGCACGGGGAGAAGGGTATCTGGCGGCCTGTACATCGAGGGCCAGAAGAAAACAAGAGCAGCAAGAGCAAAAAGATTTGTATCATTTGTTATCTTCTCAGTGTGGAGCAGGAGCGGAAAATGCTGTGCAGAGCAGGAGAAGACAGTACAGAGTGTGGAGCAGATGTAGAATGTGAGTGGAACAAGAGTTAGAAGTGTATGGTGCGAGAGGGGAGAGTTTGTGGGATGGAGGTGGAGGGTGGCGTGCAAGAGAATTCAGCGGGGAAACCACAGACAGTTTCCGGGGAAGGAGAGCTGAGTGTCTTGGGCGAAAAAAAAAACGAGACTGCGAAACAGAAGAGTGTTTGTAGCATGAGCAGAGCGTGGAGAAGCTCGTGTCTGAAACTGAAGAGGACTGTGTCTGCAGAGGGAATGATGCAAGTGTCTGTAGCTGGAGAGAAGACTATCTAGAAAGGGAAAGGAAAGTGTGTGAAACTGGAGAGTCTCGTGCAGAGCAGGAACGGTAACACTGGGTGGCTCGAGAAATGTATCTACGGTATTATCAAATTTCAATATGTAGCTCAGTGTAACATCTATTCTATCCATCCCTCAGTCCATCTTCGAATCCATTCAACCCTCCGTCTATCATCCTTCATTTGGATGATTGTAAAGAGGATGCCAGAAAAAATTGTAGAAAAAAAAAAAAAAAGAAAAATCACAAAGACAGTTGCTGTTTCGCTTGTTCAAATTCTGTGCCGACTCCCCTGTAATTTTCACCGTTGATGTAAAGCTTCCCAGAAGAATACTGTAAACGTAGACAGGGAAAAGCCTGCAGGAAAGGTCTCCTATAAAAATACATTAAAGAATCTGAAAAAAAAAACAACCCACAAATGAATGATTATTCATAAAATAATATCTGAAACATTTTTGGACTGGCTCCAGCCCCACCGCAACTCTGTGAGGCATACACAATTCATGAATTCATTTTTAAAATTAGGCTCATACATTTCCTTTGATTGCTGTCCCCTTTATTTCAGAAATCATAATAACAAAAAAAATTCATTAGCCTTTGAGAAGCTGGATCTAAACAACAGATTTAATATCTATGATTGATTGTTTTTAGATAATATGACTGCAGAAAGGAACATTTCCTCTCCACTTATGATAAAAACAACTTTGAAATCAATTTAGAGTGCAACTTTAATCACGAAAGCACTGAATCAATCCAAGTTTGTTCTCTTGACTTCTCAAATGTAGTAACGATGGAATTTGCTCTGTTTTTATGCGCAACTGCAGCAATGATAAAGAGCAGAAATCCAAAGAGCTTATCAATAAGAGAGGAAAAAATATGTCGCCCTCCTCTTTTCTCCATCACACCTTGCATTTGTCATCAAAGCCTGACACAAGTGCTTTAAAGCAAGTACCGAGGGTTGCCATGGCTACGAAGTCACCCAATGGGCTTGGCCATCTATTGAGCTTTTCCATTCTCCTTCTCCAGCGAGAGTAAATTGCACATGGCCAACCTGTCAGAGCCAAGCTTTTATGACTTCAAAGCCTGGCAGAATCGGTGGGAGCTCTGAGACCTTTGTCAGATGGCAATCTGCTGCATTCCTGCAGCCCCGCTGACATTCACTATTTGCCTCTCAGACCTTAGCAACAGCGATGACTGTATTTTAAATATGGGTGCACTTTCACCTCGCTCTTTGAGCGTGAATGGGCAAAGAAAGGCTCGTGAAAGGTAGTCTCAGTTCTGTGAAGAGAATAGATGCTCAGTGACAGGCATCACAACAGCTCTCTTATTATTTTTGTGTATTCAGTCATGAGGTTTGAAGCAACTGCCTGACTCACACATCTGTCCTCCGGCCTCCTCACACCATCAGGATATGTGCTCGGAGTTAATTCCCCTTGACCTGCATGGGGGTTGGTGGTCTGCACTATGGATGCAATGTGTGTGTGTGTGTGCATGTCATTTTCTGCTGGGCCTGCCTATACTTTAAGATACAAGCAATAGAGGCTCAGTCATTGCAGGCAGGACAATGTTTTCAAGCAGATATAAATGAATGTCTATACTGGAGAAGTAGCTTGTTATTTTGGTCTGGGATCGACAGAAATCCTTGAGGTCATTTTCATAAAAATGAGGAGATGTCAAAATTCAAATTTGTTTATTTTTTGCTCAAGGCTGTGTATATTGTACTGCAACATGTAGAGAAATGTAAAAGCGCATCAGCAGAGGACACTTGTTTCATTTCTGTGAGAAGTTGAAGAGTCATTGAAGAGGTCAAAGCTTCTGATTTATGTTTAGATTAGAAAATTAGATGTCAGAACTGATCTGACATTTAGTTATGCGACGGCATCATAGCACAGCGGCTAGCTTTGCTGTTGTTTGGATTTTTCATGTTTTCCCTATTTATGCTTCGGATTTTTCCAGGTGTCTCTGATTTCCTCCCGCGGTCCAAACTGAAGACTCTAAATTGCCCAGCCATGTGAATAAGACAGTAACTTGTTTCATGTCTCTGCATGTGGTCCTCGATTGGGGTGGACCCTGACTCCCACCCAGTGACAGCTGAGATTGGCCCCGCCCCACCTCTACCCTATATCTATATCTATATCTATATCTATATCTATATCTATATCTATATCTATATCTATATCTATATCTATATCTATATCTATATCTATTGAGATAGATATATAGAGAGAGAGATATATAAATATATCTCGATATATAAATATATATATATATATCAATATATATCTTTATATATTGATATATATATATTGATTTATATATATAAATATATCTCAATGTATAAATATATATATATATCTCAATATATATCTTTATATATTGAGATATATATATATATTGATATAGATATAAAGATATCTCAATATAGAGATATATATATATCTATATATATTGAGATATATATATCTATATCTATATATATTGAGATATATATATCTTTATATATCTCAATATATGTATGATATATATACACACACACGTGTATATATATATATATATATATATACACACACACACACACACACACATATTGAGAGATATAGATATAGATATAGATATAGATATAGATATAGATATAGATATAGATATAGATATAGATATAGATATAGATATAGATATAGATATAGATATAGATATAGATATAAAATGGGAAAATTGCCCCAAATAGGAGAGTGAGTGAATGGTCTGTCTACGTCCAGAATGTGACCCTGCGATTGACTGGCGACTCGTCCAGTTAGTGCCCCTCCTTTCGCCCCATGACAGCTTGGATAGGCTCCGGCATCCCCCACGACGCTAACTGCAGGATAAGTGGCAGACGATGGATGGATTTATAATATGTTATTGTAATTTAATTTCTTTATAAATGTAATAGCACTAACAATAAACCTCAGTGATGTGAGGATGTTATTATTTACCGCGCTCAATGTAAGGATTTCCCTCTCCAGGTCATGGCTTCAAGTTTGGACCCCTGATTGGCAAGCTGTTAAGTGAACTCAGCCTGGGAGAAACTCCATCCCATGACCTCACACCTTTCCAAATCAGACGCTTCCAGACACTCACCAAATCGTCCCTATAGAGTTGTGACATCAACATCTCATATCTGCTTTTAGCTGGGATTTTGGATTTCAATTCACAATCATAACGCTGCTGTTATTTTGTGTTTTCCACAGAGATTCACTCTAGCATATGGAAGCCTCTTTATTGCTGAGTTTATGATAAATAAAAAACTTAGTGCGAAAGAATGAAGATTGTGTTCAGGTCTTTGTGACGTACAATTCAATGGGAAGGAAGTCTGGAAGCTGCTGCAATTCAAGTGTCCCACAATTTTAACCTAAATTGTAGATTTACTTTAACACAAATATAATCACATATTGGCAGGAAAGAGAAAATAACTTTTGAACGCAACTCAGATGGAAATGAATTGAAGTAAGAATTTTTCAGCCAAAAGTTCCATTAGAATTCACAGTTTGTCTCAAGGATGGAACTGACGCACAGAAATTCAACTCATGTTGAGCTGTTGGTTGGCTGTATTTCATCACTACTTAAAATATATATTTTCGGGGGGCAAACTCTTCCTGTGTGCTGTCAGTGGCGGAATAGAGAAATGTCCTGTATGGCTCTTTCCCAAATGTTATCTTGCAAATGCATTGCAAATTCACTGCAATTTCTCATGACAGTCAAAAACACATTCAGATTCACAAGCTATACAGGTAAAACCATGTTTCTCTGTACTTGGATTTAGATTAAGTAATTTGCACTGCAATTACCTCTGAGGAAAATGTAACGGCCTTTTAAAATTCCATCTGCTGTTATCATGCACATTGAGTCTTGGTTCATAATGTACCAGGGAGGCGTTGTCTTAACATGGAAATCTTCTCATAACGGAGTTCATGGTAAGGCAGTGAAATGTAATAAGTAATAAAAGCCCAGATAATGGTGATCAGACACTAATAATACACTTGATAATGAAACATCTGACCCCAATATATATATTCTGGGCTAAATATCGGCAAGAAAAACCACAAAGCGCCGTGAAGAGAAACTCCGGTAAGATGAAAATACAGTGATGTCAAAACTGGAATTGAACAAGTATTTTTATTCTGTCATCTAAAACAGATTAATAAAATTCCAAATGTATAAATGTATCCTAATAGCTTTGTTTACTATTAGGTGACAAGAAGTCTGGCCAGAAACCCACAACAAATACAATTTTTGAACTTGTAAATGTAAAGAAATGATGTCATATTTATATTATTTACCAACTTGAAAAAAATGCATAAATGAAAACTAATATATGGCGATTCGTCATATCATTCAGATCAGAGGACGATGCTATCGTACTCATAATTTTAAATAATGAGCTTGAATTGTCATAATTGAGAATATTTGGTTGAATAGTTCTACAGAAAAGCGATTGTCTGATATCTATGAAGATGTGATGTATCCAAGAATAAAGTTCAAAGCATCATTGAAAGCAGCCGTCAAGGTTGTTTTGAAAATATATATAATCAGCTAATAAGGAGCTTCCATGTGTATTTTTACTGTGACAAAAAGAATGATGGCACGGCGAAATGACTTGTCAGTGCACATTCTGATCTCTCTTGAATGGAATGTGCAGGACGACTTTTTGCAGCACAGGTTGCCATAGTGATACATTCGGCTAAAAAATAAACCACTTTGTAAAACTGTACATCAATGTTGAACCTCGATTGTAAATATTTAAAGTCAAATTTATTGCCAATTTTCTTTTGGCTTCTACCGTAAATCTTGGTAAATTTGTAGAGCTTTACATATCAGAGGAAATAAAAATATGTTTATGTCGGCTATAAGTTAACTTGAGACAGCTGCATTTGGAAGTGTATGATTAATGCCTGGCAATGGTATCAATATTCTGTCAATCCATTCACATGTTTAGATGGTGTCGATAACACGCTGAGCAGCAAGGATTAACCCGACTTCCACCCATGCAATGCTTTTACCAACTCCTCTTGTGGGAGCCCAAGGCATTCAAAGGTCAGACGAGATGTACGTTGTATGCTCCTTCCCATTTGTTCTGCCAAACCACTGGGTCTCCTGCCAGTTAGACACACTGGAGCAACTCCCTCAGATTTCTTAGAATCATCTAGACGACCAAAACAGCTGCTGAATCAATATGACATGAAGAAGAGATGACTAGACTGCAAGTCATTTGAGGGATTTCAATGCTTCTCACTCTCTCTATTGTTAATCCTAGTTGCTCTGTGTAGAGAAGTCGTTTTTAACGAAATGTATCCAAGAAAATGTCATCATTTTGGTCACAACTGAGAGCTTTGCTCCACAGCTAAGCTCCTACTTCACTTTCACAGACCCGGTAGCAATGCCCATTCTGCATGTATCTGCCATGTGTGTTTCACACTTTGTTCCAGATTCTGTGCATGGTCCTCACAGAATGGACCTCCAGGCATAGTTGGCAGGAATAAGGGGACCTTCCAGTCACCTCCCTGATTTTGTGACCTGTTGTAGGCCCTGGGCATATTTCAAACAGAGTGTGAAGCAGTTAAGTTGAAGGTTAGTCCCTCCAAGTCAGAGGCCATGGGTTTCTGCTGGAAAGCATAGTGACTGCATCTGAGTTGGCAGTAAATCACTGCACCAGGCAAAGCAGTCCCAAGTATTTCTTCAAAAGCAAGAACTACCCGAATGATGCAATCCTGCTTGATTTGACCCAAAAAATTACAACACTGGGTTTGGCAATCGTCCATCTGTGACAAGCGATGAAAGCAAAAATTCTTAACTTTCGTGTAAGATTTCTTGCGTCAATAAACCTCCTGTTGACGCTTTGCTAAGTACATAGTTAAAAAGACATCAGCCGTGTTCAGGCTTCGGAGGTGGCCTGTTGCCTGGATCCATTTTCCCGCGTGCCGGTAAACATTTTAATCACTAATCACACAGACTACTACAATGGCTGCCGACTGAGGCCATCAGCTGGAATGGGGAAATTATGCAGCGCAACACTGCAGATCAGCGAGCCATTTACTCTCTTGCCTCTAAGTGACTTCAGATGGATGGCAACGGGACATTATGCAAATTGGAAGAATTACAAGTGCATTAACTTGCAAATGAAAATATTCAACCACCAATATTCATCTAACGGGGTGGGCATGTCGAACCTGGAATACTGCATGAACCTTAGGGGTACAATAAAAAATTACATGAAAGATATCAGGGTAATGTTTGTACACTACCAGCTCTCTGACATCCAGATTATGACTAATTATTGTTTTGTTGAATTCCGACTGCATATGAAGTGTTTGTGGACGCACTGAAGAGGGAGGAACCATGAATTAAATGATGGATGACCATGACCATGATCCACTCAGAATGTGCAATTGGTGGCTTCATATCATACAAGGCCAATTGGAAATATAAGGAATGTAGCTCCCCATAGCAAACTGCTCTATCGAGGCAACAAAAATATCCATATATGGCTTTGGGTGTCTTTATCGCTGATAGAAATGTGCTGCATTTTTCACATGTACTGCCGTACTGTTATGTGTGACTTTAAATGTGTGTTTATTTCTGTGTGTGTTTTCGGGGAAGGGGTTAACTCCAACCAACAGATTACCGTCTGTCTGAGAGTGTGTGTGTGTGTGTGTGTGTGTGTGTGTGTGTGTGTGTGTGTGTGTGGGTGTGTGTGGGTGGGTGCCTTTAAATAAAATAAATGCGAGGGATGGTTGTTTGTCTCTCTACGTGGCCCTTGCTCTCGACTGGTGACTGGTCCAGGGTGAACCCTGCCTCTTGCCCATCGACAGCTGGGATAGGGTCCAGCAATTGCAAGATAAGTGGAAGGTAAGGTATGGGAGGATGGTGCAGAGGTGTGTTGATTAGCTTTTACAGTGAAAGGTTGCAGGTTGAATTCAAACTATGGCCTTGTGATGTGGAGTTTGCATGTTCTTGTTATGCCTGCATGGGTTTCCTTCCATTGTAGAAATAAAAGTAGTGGGTTAATTGAAGACTCAGAACTGGCCGAAGGTGAATCTGAAAGTAACTTGGTGAAATACCAAATGTCAGCAGGGATTGTCTCCATAGCCGCCACAACCCTCTGTGCAGGATGAGCGGTGTAGACAATGAATACAATATTCGGTGTTATTGAAGGAGCAAGTCCAACTCGAGGTCTCTGCAGTAGTCTCCAGCGCCGAACCACCCCTGTCCAATCTGACACCCGAACAGAAGATGGCCCTCTCTAGAAAAGGATGCTGCCATAGACAAACCACTTTATCATCAAGTGTACCCAGGAGAAACCATGCCTTGCATCTACGGACCCCCGAAGATTCACAAGGAGGGAGCTCCTCTGAGACCCATCTTTCAGCAGCATCAATTCCGTCACATACAACACGTTGCAAATATTTTGTCACCTTTGGTTGGCAACACCACACACCATATCCAGAATTCACAGGACTTTGCCAGTAAGGTCAAGCAGATCAGGAGGACCCGGATGAAGCCATGGCGTCATTCCATGTGACCTCACCGTTCACATGTATCCCCGCAAGGGATGCGATCACAGCAGTGAGGGAACGCCTCATTAAGGAGATCGGAAGAGCACACGTC